>QUSF01000074.1:1231880-1258700 GCA_003676055.1 Chloebia gouldiae
ATGGATGGATGGATGGATGGATGGATGGATGGATGGATGGATGGATGGATGGTTGGATGGATGGATGGATGGATGGATGTGCACGAGGACTGTGTGTGTATGTTACTAATGTGTAGGGATGCCTACGTGTGGATAGGGTCTGTGCAGAGCAGGAGCACATACAGGGGTTATGTGAGTGTGCTTGTTGGGGCTGCTTTTCTAGGGTGAGGGTGCACAAGGAGAGCATGCGCACGTGTGTGCATCTGCAGAGCAAACTGCAGTGTGCAAGAAAGTGCAGAGGGTGAGCAGACTCTACGTGGGGGGCTCTGGAAGCCTGTCCCTTGGGTGCCTGCACAGGGCACCCACTGGAGATGCCTCTGTTGGTGAGGCTGTGTTCTCCATCATGGATCCAGAGCTTACATCCCATGTCTGTGGGAGGGAAGAGTGAGAACCAGGCCCAGATGCTCTTTCTGCTCAGACACACAGCTCTTCCAGTAGCTGACGTGGGGGCTGGGGTTGCTTTCACAGGGTGTGGTTTGGGGTGGCCACCAACCTTTCCTTCTACATTGTCCCTTCAGAGAAGTTGCAGGAAGGGGATTGGGCCAGAGGTGCATGGTGGAGAGGGGAATTGAACAGCCCATGCACATCCCAGGCATGCACACAGTCCCCCAGCAGCCCCTCGTACTCACAGCCCCACAGCACCTGTTTGCGTGTGCAGACCTGATGTGTGCTAGAGCATGTCCTGTGTGCTCACCCATACAAGTACCACGGGGGTGCGTGTGCATGGCCCTTGGGGACACCTGGGGTGGTGCTGGTCATGGACAGGGTGCTATGGCTCCAATCACCTAGTAAGGGATTGAAGGGGAAGGGTGTCCCACGACTTCAGTCACCCGTGGAGGGGGGGGACAAGAATGGAGGGGGAGGCAGACATGGAGAGGAAAGCAAGGATGGAGGGGGAGGCAGTGGCATAGCAAGCGTCGCTGGGTCAGGGAGGTTAACCCGAACAAATCTGCTCATTGACTCCCTGCCTGCTCAGCCATGAACGAGTAACAAGGGGCTGATCATGGGGGACGTGCGTTCCCCAGGAGCCGGGACTGCCTCTCCTGTGCCGCAGCCCCTAGATGGGACAAGGGGCCATGAAGGGTGCCCATGGCGGCACCACACAGCCATGAGCACCATGTTTCCTCTGCCTCCAGCCTATGGGGGAGCCATGCCAGCACCCCCTGCCTCAGTTTCCTCTCCTGCAAAGTGTGTTAAGCAGAAGGCTGGGGACCCTCTGAGCGCCCCACGTCACACCGGGGCCAGGCTGTGGATGGGGGACTGCTGTCCCAAGGCCAGTGCTTGCCAGCCAACCTTGCACGGGGCTGGGTTAATGTTTGCAGCAGGCAGCCCTCCCGAGAGCAGCTGCGGCGGGAAGGGGGGTTTTAATGACCTGCCGGATCTGCCGCATTATCAGTGCTGATTAAACCTGCCTGCTCTATAAAGCGCTGTTAAATATTAAGCATGATGAAAGGCTTTGAGGGGGAACCACAGCGCTGGGAGAGGTCCCCAGACACAGGTGTCTGGCCACACTAGTGGGGTGACTGCTGAGGTTGGTGGTGTTGGGATGAGTGAGCACCCCACACCGCTCAGGGCTGTGGGGTTAGGGGAGCAGTGTCCCCCCGGAGAGCCAGCACTGCCTTCGAATGCAGCCGGCCGTCCCAGCAAAGCCATCCCGTAACCATTAACTTATTAACAAGTGGTGGGAGAGGCAAGTGGTGGCTTGCAAGGTCAGGGGGTGGTTTGTGCCTGGCGGGGAGTGAACTGCCCCCCAGCTCTGGCAATGGGGATGGGGGGAGGGACCTGCAAACCCTTAGTTTGTTGTGTGTGCCCCATGGCAGGGAAAACTCTAATTGTGGATACTGTTGGGATCCCTGAACCCCAGTGTTCTCAGGGCTGTGCCTCAACTGGGAATGGCCAGATCTTGTCATTATCTGCAGGGTAAACTGAGGCATGCCAGCATGGCACAGGGGAGGACACACCAGTGTCTGGGTGCTTGGTTGTGCATCAACCATCTTCCTCGGAAAGGATCTCGGAGGCAACAGTCAAGCTCCGGAGAGGTGCAGTGACTCCAAAACAGTGCATCAGCAGTCAGCCACCCGTGGTGTGTAGATGGGGGTGCAGGGAAGTGAGCATTACCTGGGTGCGCTGCGTGAACAGTGGCCAGATGGAAAAATTAGCAGTGTGGCTAATCAATGTGGTGGATATTAAGCACCTCAGGGTTGGGGGGTTTGCATGGTGGGGGGGAGCTGAGCAGGGTCTAGGATCGATACAGCTCATATTAAGTGGATTAAATCCTGGCTGCTGATCTGAGCCCTCACTACCAGCAGGAGGTGGCAGCTGAGCAGGGAGTGTGGGGGTCCCACTGAGATCACTTCTCTTGGCAGCAGGGCCCAGGGGGGATTGTGTGGGGACTTACCAGACCAAGGAAAGCTGAAATGACTGGTGAGTGGCTTAGCACTTCATCACATCCTCTGTCTAGTGTGTCAGCTAGTCTAAGGGGTCTCAGGGACCCAAGCTTCATCTCTAGAAGCCTTCCTGGCTCCAGGAAAGTCATGCCCTGGGTGAATGAGTGGTGCTAACAATGTTACTTAATCGTGGGGAGGAGGAGGAAGCATAAGGCCTATTCATGTCCTGTTAATAAACCATGTTCGATCCACTGACCTTTAACCTGCCTGACAAGCCCCGTTATCCCCATCCCTTAAGGAATATAGATGTCGCCATGACAATGGGCTGACAGGAGGGAGCAGGTCCCAAAGCTGCACCTAGCATGGGGTGTGGGATGAGGACACACTGAACAAGCCCTGCACAAGCACCCAGGCCAGCAATGGCAGGTGGAGGTGGGATGCTGCAGGGGTTCCAAGGCCAGTGGGGTGACCAAGCATGGATGGGTCCCCAAGGCCAGCAGAGCAGGGCTGCACTGCACACTGGCGGGATATTGATCCTGGGGCTTGACAGTTTAATACTTCCGTTTATAGAAGAATATAGTTACATCAATGGCATTAAATGAGTTACTAATTATATCAATACAAACACGATTAAAAGGGTCCTTGCTCATAGGTCACCACAAGCAGGAGCCGCTGGTTATTTTGCACAACTGCCCCTGGGCAAGGCTCAGACCACTGCTTCAAGGCACATGGTTGGGGGGATGCTCTGGGGCAGTGTGTGCCCTGTGGGGTCAGGGGTGCCTATCCACATCCATGTGGATAGGCATATCCATGTGCCTGTCCGGGGTTGTGCAGGCATGTGTGGGACAGTACATCCATTTCTGGAGTTCTGTGATCCTGTTTGGGGCTCTCTGGGCCCCTCTGGGGTTGAGGATGCGCGTACAGGGTCTGCACGTTCACATATGGGGTTGTGTATGTCTGTTTGGGGTTGTGCATGCATGTACGGGGCTCTGCCCATTTGAGGCTGTGCATGCCCAGATGGGATTTGTGTGTGCCTGTCAGGGTTGTGCATGCCTGTCTAGAGCTGTGTGTTCCATTCTGGTGTTGTACATGCCCGTCCAGGGTTGTGAGTGCCTGTCCAGAATTGTGTATGTATATATGGGATTGTGAATGCCTGTCTGGTTTTGTGTGTTCCAGTCTTGGGTTGTGGGTGCATGTACAGTGGTGTGCATGTTCCATCTAGGGCTGTGTGAACACATTTGGAGTGCATGCCCATGATGGATGTATGGGATTGTAGATGCTCCTGCAGTTCTGCTGCATGCCCATGGAAGTCTGGGCACACACCAGACTGCTGTACATGCCCGTGGAAGGCTGTGCACATCCAGATGTGGCTCTGTATGTCTGTGTAGGGATTTGTGCCCCTGTGGGTTGTGTGTGCCTGTGCATCACCGGCTTATGCATGCTCCTGTGATGTTCTATGTGTCCCTGTGGGGCTGTGCATATTTATGCAAGGTTGTACAGAATTGTACATGCATATTCCATCTTCTGTGTGGCACTAGGGGGGATCTCTGTCCCTGTACAGAGTTGTGCCTATGCTTATGTGGAGCTGTGCAATGCCCATGAGGGGCTGTGCACGCTCCTGTGGGGTTGTGTGAACCCACACAAGGATGTGCACGCTTGTGAGGTTGTGCAAGCCTAGGCGTATTGTGCATGCCTGCGTAGGGTTGTATATGCTCTCATGGGCTTGCGCACCCCCATGTGGGACTGTGGCAGCCCATGTGGGTTATGTACACCCAGGTGAGGCATGTGTCCCTGCACAGCAACTGTGTGTGACCTAGAAGACCTCTTGTCCATCCTGGGAATCCCCAAATCACAGAATCACAGAATAGTGAGGTTGGAAGAAACCTCTAAGATCATCAAGTCCAAGCAATGCCCTAGCACCTCAACTAGACTATAGCACCAAGTGCCATGTCCAGTCTTTTTTTAAACACATCCAGAGATGGTGATTTTACCCCCTCCCTGGGAAGACAAATCTCATGGAACACCCTGTGCATCCCAGGCATACCCAAAAGCTGTGCGGGCTTGTCGCCAGTTACTCAGCTCATCTCTCATCTCCACTTAAAAGCTGACCTTTGCTCCTCGTTTGATGTACTGTGTTTTCGCATCTCAGTGCCGCCCCACAGATAAAAGGTTAGAGGTTAATAAATAGTGGAAAAATAGAACCTGGCCCTTGAAGGTCACACCTGTTTTGGGGGCTGGAGTCAGTAGCAGCCCACTCTAGGTGGGATCCTGCCTGCATCCATGGGAGGAGAAACACAAGTGGCACCCAGGGCAGAGGAGTGTGGGTGCTGAAGCCCATCCACTAGGCAACCCTCGGGAAGGCCATGGCTTCACCTTGCAGTGGAATGAGTGGTAGTTGCCAGTTTTGGGGTTTTGCCCCTTCCTTGACAAGCCAGATGTCAGGGGATGTCAAAGCACTTAGTGCAGAGGCCTTCCAGAGGCAGGGACCGGCAGGAAAATGCAGGCAAAGCCTGGCTGACAGAGCCTTCCTGGGGCAGAAATCAAAGCAGCCTCCTGGAGCTCTGCTCAGAGCTTGACCTAGTTACTGTAATCAATGGCTCTGGGACCTCCTGGAAAAGAGCAGGCAGTGGGGAGGGGGCACAGAGTGAAGCAGGAACACTGTGGTGGAGAGGGACACAATACTGGCACTCGGTGTCAGGGCGCCCCAAGAGCACCTAACTGCAAGGAGGGGATAGGTAAGTGGGGTCCAGAGAGCAGCGAAGCAGTGCAGAGGGAGCTCCATAGAGCCCAGCATCAGCACCTGTATGTAGGATGAGAGTCTGGCAATTGTACCCCTAGACAAAGATAGGGACAGACTGATCTGTATCTGACAAGGGACAGGCAGCTGGCACCTGCCATTTAGACAAGAGACTGTGTTACGTGTGTCTGTTCAGTGGTGGGAACCGTGGGGTCTCTAGAAGCATCCTACATCCCTGTAGGTCCCCATATTCCCCCATCCCTACATCCCCACATCTCCATGTCCCCAAAGTCTCTACACCCCACATCCCTATATTCTCATGTCCCTGTATTCATGTGTCCCCATTGCATCCCTGCATCACCCCAACTCTGTGTCCCCCTGGTCCCTGTAGCTTCACATCCCTACATTCCCATATCTCTGCGTTCATGTGTCCCCGTGGCATCCACCCCCATCCCCACATCCCCGTGTGCCTGCAGCCTGACGACCCTTAAGCACAGCTCCCTTTATCTGTCTGGTGAATGATGTTCTGTACGGAGCGGGGGTGTGCTCCCTTTCTATTGTTTTTTAACAGCCTTTCCCAGCACAATTGTTTTTTAAACGACTCTATTTTGTGCCTGACTTTGTTTTCCAGCTTGCATTTCTTTGTATACGTTTTGGAAATCCATTCTGGACTGCTGAGTTTTGTTTCTTTTCAATGGCTTTAAATTCTTGCCGGGCTTGCTGGGAGGAATTGGTGTCTATAGTGTCTTCGATTGGTGCTAATTTTTCCTTCATGTGCTCTGACTTTTACTGCTGGGCCATCGATCTGGCAGGCTCCAATTTGTCATGGTCACTCAGGCACTGTGCTGGAATCAGGAGAGCCCAGACCTTCACACAGAGCCAGCACTTGATGTTCCTGGTGTAGGGGCTGCAGTCGCCTCCCCAGTGCTGTCCCTCAGCTCAGGCTGTGTCCCTGTGTCCAGACCCTCCAGCACACACACGTATCCTCACAGCCACATGTCTGTGTCTGTGTAATCGTGTGCACATGGCAGACCTGGCATTTGCAGCTCCCTTGATGGTACCCAGTGCCATAGTCGAGCCAACTTTTCCTTCCCAAGCATGGGATCATCCCCCACTGTTCAGATGGGCCTGTGTCCCTGTGAGGGATGAGGGCTGTTGAGGATGCTGATCCCATGCTGGGACTTAGGGAACAGCAACACTTGGCAGTGCCAGAGCAGAGCCGACCATCCTGATCCCGGGGTCCTGGGTGGGGTTTGGGTTTTGCTGATGCCTCTGGACTGTGATTCTTGTATCTAACAGGGTGAGGGGCAGGACAAACTGAGGCACAGACCCAGCGTCTCTGCAGGAAAGATTCAAAATTGTGGTCTGTGGGGAGCCTGTCCAGACCCGAGGCACAAGGAGAGCCCACAACCCTGCATAGGGTGTGTTAGGGGATTCTCTTAGTGGTGCTGGTGCACAGAGAGCTTCTTGTTGCTGGCAGAGCAGGCAGGTGGGGCCAGGGCTGATGAGAGCTTCTGGCACAGGTAGTGTTTGGCCCCAGGCACTGCTCCCCTCCCCATTCTCATCTGCATGTGCTGGAAGCACTGACCCCTCTCTCTCTCCTGCCTCCAGCTGTATGAACTGGATGAGGACCCAAAACGCAAGGAGTTCCTGGATGACCTCTTTGGCTTCATGCAGAAGAGAGGTAAAGGTGGGTGGCTGGGGTGGGTGCCACTGCCATCGCTGCCTCAGCTGCTGGTGGGGGGTTCATGATATGTTGCTCTAAGGCTCTGAGCTGCTTCAGGTCTCTGCAGATCCCTCAGGCAGCTCCTGTGGTGCTCCCCCTGGGCCGCCCCTGTCACCCTAAGCTGGGGCAGCTGTCCATGCGGATATCCTGGATATCCCGTGCCCATTAGCGATGCCCAGCAGGGATGCCCACTGGAAACACCTGGTGGGGATGTCCATTAACATACCCCTTGGAGACAAGCATTAGCAACACCCGTTAATGTCCATTAGCAGTTTTCAGGACATTTTAGGCATGCCCGATGGGAATGCCCTTGGTAGTGCCCTTTAGGACTCCATGTTAGCAGCACCTAGTGATGATGCCCACAATCAGCACCTCTCAGCGATGCCTATGATTTGCGGGAGTGGGGCCAGCAATCCGGGCAGCGCCTGGGCACACAGGGGTTAAGGGCTCACCAGCCAACCCATCCTCATCGGAAATCTTTGCTATCGGCATGGGGAGCCGAGCCGGCTCCCAGGGACTCGATAAATGCTTTAACCTTCGCCCTCCCCGGCCGGGCCTGCGACAATTAAAAGTTGCCGAGTGCGGGCGGGCGTGTGGCCGGCCGTATTAATTAGAGCCTTTTGCTGGTGTGTGGATTAATGAACAAGCCGCTCAATAGCCAGTAAACCCCAGGCAGAGGTTAATGCCGAGCTAATTAACGGGGAAAGGCTGAGCGGGGTGCAGGAGCTTTGGGGCTGGCTGTGCATGGGGTGAGGAGGGGCAGAGGGAGGCAGTCACCTGCACGCCCTGCCCATCGGAATGGTAGTGAAGGTCCCCACCTGGCTGTGGGGCTGTAGAGATTGACTTTTGGGCTGGGCTGGGACACCACAAACTTGTTGCAGTCACAGGTGTGTGGTCCGTGTCTGGCACGGCCACAGGACTCTCGCTGGGGCTAGCTGTAGGCTGTAGATGGGCTGGGTACTGCCCCATGGGTGCCCCCTGGCCCTGGTGCAGAGCTGTGGGGAGTGAGTGGGAGTATCGGCACTGCCTTGGCCCTCCAGCATCCATCAGCTACAAGATTCATGGGCTGTTCTGCAGCTTCATTATCTCTCTCTCCAGAGCTAATTAACTCCCTTGCCATTGGGGCTGGGGCTAATTAAGTAAGTGCCTGCTGGTGTGGGGAGGAGGGAGGGAGCCTAATGCTTCCCTGATAGTGCTGCTCCACATCCTTCTGTGTCTGCATGTCCCACTCCTGTGCCCTCCATCCCTTCTGTCCTGCCTCCTCTCTGAGTGTGTGCCATCCCTCTGGGGAGGGCAGGCAGGGTGTGGGTGCACAGGTGCAGGTGTGCAGGGATTGGTGTCTATTAACCTTTTGGAAGAGACAGAGATTTTGTACTGGGGTACCAAAGAGAAAGGCTGAGGGGCAAGGACAGCATTCCAGGAGTCATCAAGAGCTGGGTAAGAAGCGGTACCTGAGAACCGCTACAGGTGCAACTGGGGCACCCAGAGGTGCATGGGCAGGGGACTGTGACACCCAGTCTGTGTCCTAGGAGGTTTCCAGGAGGGGGTTGATGTCCACAGAGTGAGCCCTGCTTAAAGGGACTGCATCCCGCCTGCTGTCAGGACAGTATCAGCACTGACATTTGTCAGCAGAATGCTAAAGTTGTAGGGCTGAAAAATGGGTTGGGAGGCAGACCTTCTGAGGCCACCCTATGGTACAAGGACACAGCTGGGCCTGGTGGCTCATGGAGGTGTTACAACCACTGCCATCAGATAAGGGGTAGAGGCAGTGGGGCAGCTCATAGGCATGCCCCAACTTCTGTGGCACTTCAAAGGCAGTAATCAGGAGCAGAAGAGGGTTTTTTCTGCATTTGCTTACTGGGGTCTGCAGGCTCCCCCCGCCATTTCACCACCAAGCTGAGTGTCCTGCTGATAACACGGGGCTATTAATCAATCAAGGCAGTAATTGCAGCACCACAATGGCTGCATCACCTCCCTGGGCTTTTGTGCCCTTCGCCCTGGCTGGGGCTGGGGCCATCACTTTGTGGGGATGCAGACAGGTGCCTTTGTCAGGGGGACAGGCATTGGCCACACAGCCTGCACAGCCCTGAGATTAATGACAAGGCACTTTCCTAAGCCACTAAGGCTGGAGACAGGAGAAAAGAAATCCATGGGCCATTGGCTGGGGGCTGAGACCCTGAGAACTCATTGTTTGGGGGTGAGGAAGAGCCCTCAAACTGGCCCCCCTGAGGTAATGGGTCTTGTGCCAGCAGCCCCGAGCAGGGCTGGTGAGCTCCTGACAGCAGATGTCAAGTCAATATCTCTGCCTTTCTCCCAGGAGGATAAACTCCTCTCCCCCTTCCCGACCTGGTGAACAACACAGACACACACAAAAAAAAAAAGTTAAATGAACTCAGTAAAAGAATAAAAAGAGCTCATTTTTCAGGCTTATGTGAAGAAGCCAAGCCAATATCAGGGCCATAAATTAGGGATGCTGGAGGATGGTGGTGAATGACGGCTTCGTTTGAGGGGCGAAGCGCAGTCGTGACAGCCTCCCTTGGCCAAATGGATGGCTTTCCAATACTGCCTGTGCCCTGCCACTTGCAGGAGGAATAAATACGGCATGGAATGGCACAGGACGGGACAGGGTGGGATGGGATGTGACGCTTGTCCCTCCTTTGCCCAGCTTCCAGCAAACGCCCAGACCATCGTCCCAAGGAGGCATGGAGCACAGCAAGGCTGTGAGGTTATTTGGGGCTGCTGAAAAAGTGGGGAGGGTTTTTTTGGTTGCTGTGGAGACCATGTTGATCCATATTGGGCTCACAAAACCCTGATGAACCCATATTCCCTTGCCCTGTAGCCTCGCAGAGGAAGGTGATGGTGGGTCACCAGGTATCAGGGTCTCTGCTGAGAGCAGTTGAAGAGTATTTGGGGTCATGTTCCTTGAAGCAGGGCACTAAAGTCCTTTAAGCAAAGGAAACTTCTGGAGCCATCTGTAGGATTAAGAGGTTTTTCCGGAATTCTTTGGAAGAGTCTGGAGCTGGAAGAGAAAACCTCTCCATAGAGAGATGGTAGGGTGAGCCCTCCTAGAGGGGTTGTGGGGGTCATCCCTCTTCAGAAAGGTTATAGGATGGGTCTCTTTTTAAAGTGTAGATGGCGTCTCACTTTATGGGGCTCTGAAAGAGTGTTACAGAGTGAATCATTTTAGGATGCTCTGAGAGTTTTCATAGATTGGTGCTGTACAGATAGCTCTGAGAATTGTAGGGAGGCAGCTTTATCTAAGGGTGCCTGGAGGGGTGACTTTGCCCATCCCACTGAGGCTCCATATCCCAGATGAGAGCATACCCAGCCGCACTGACAGCTCCTTCAAAGGTGACTCTATGTCCGCTTGCTGGGGTCTCCCCTGCTTTTCGGCACAGTTCCACTCTGCCAGGCACCCTGGGGTCCTACCTGCACCCCAGGTGCCCATGGGTGTTCACCTGGGCATGGAGAGATAAGACTCCCATTGTAGGTACCTGCAGGGCGGTGTGGGAAGGGAGGGGGCTGTGATCCCAGGTACAAAGATTCCCTGTGGGCAGCCCCCCACACCCCCTCACACCTTCTTCTGTCTCCTGTGTGCCTCCGGAAGGAACACCAGTGAACCGCATCCCCATCATGGCCAAGCAAGTGCTGGACCTGTACACACTGTACCAGCTGGTGACAGACAAGGGTGGCCTGGTCGAAGTCATCAACAAGAAGATCTGGCGGGAGATCACCAAGGGCCTCAACCTACCTACCTCTATCACCAGCGCTGCCTTCACCCTCCGCACACAGTGAGTACCTGGCAGCATGGCAGGTGGGGGGCACCTCTCCTGGGATACCTGCTGGCTCAGATGCCCCAGGGCCCTGGATGGGGTCTGACATGGAGTATCACAAAACTGGTTGGAGGGCTCTGCTCATTCTCAAGGGCTCTTTGCTCAGCACAGGGCTGGCTGGGAGGTGCACAACTGTGGATTTCCTCCTGGCTCTCTCCCTATGCAGATACATGAAGTACCTGTATCCCTACGAATGTGAGAAGCGGGCGCTCAGCTCTCCTGGGGAGCTCCAAGCTGCTATCGACAGCAACCGTCGGGAAGGACGGAGGCAGACTTTTGGCACAGCACTCTTCAACTACTCTCCAGCCAGCACCCCAACCCTGCTGGGCACCCCCAAAATGCCTCTGCCAGCTCTTAGCATCTCCACACACAGCTGTGGCCAGCTCAGCCAAGTGCACAGCGTTAAGAAAGGTGGGTGAGGATCCCATCTTCCCAGAGATGGACATTGCTCCCGCAGCAGGGATGTTCCCTATCTCTTCTTGCCCTTTTTGCTTGGGAAAAATAGGAACCATGTTGTTGTTTTAGTCCCTTTCAGGGAGTGAAATGACTGTATTTTCCCTGGTTTTGGAGAAGGACCAAGCCCAGATGTTGGGAGTGATGGCCTGCCCTGCCCCATTGCTGGTGGGGTGGAGTTGGTACCAATGGGGATGGTAAGGTGGGGTGGTGATGAGCGACCCACTGAGCTCTCTTGGTCATTGCAGAGGATGGAATGCTAGCAGCATCAGTGCCAGGGCGCATCACTATCCCTGTGGGACTGGCTGGCCACCATCTCACAGCAGCCCAAGCAGCAGCTGCCTCACAGGCAGTGGTGCTGGAGCAGCTGCGGGAAAAGCTGGAGACAGGGGAGCCCCCAGAGAAGAAGGTGGCCCTGACAGCGGAGGAGCAGCAGCGGCTGGTGCAACATGCGCTTCAGCACAACCTCCTGGCCATGGCCTCCCAGTTCCCCATGAACATTAAGATCTCCAACCGAGGTAAAGAGATGCAGCAGCTCAGCCTTGGTCATCCCTTTCCGTGTCATGCAAGGTGGGAGCAGCAGCAGCCACTGGAGAGGAGTATGGATGCCCAGTGGGACTGCATCCCGGCTTATCTGACTCGGACAGGTTCTTGTTTCTGTTTCGCTTAACACTCATATTGGTATTTCCTTTCCCCAGATGATAGACAGGAGACCGCATTGAACCTGTCCACCAACAGCATTAGCAGTATCAACATGTCAATAGAAATAAATGGAGTTGTCTACACAGGTAAATAGAAGGGCCGCTTGGCCCGTGTAATTGCGGCCAGGAAATCCAATAACTTATAGCCACTGCCTGGCCAGCAAGTCCTTCCTTCAATCTGATGTCTTTACTATAAAATCCATCGTAATGAAGTGGCAGGGCTTGGGGAGAGGGGGCAAGAGGAGGAGGGGGTGGACAAAGACGGAAATTGGCCCAAAGCAGGTGCTAGCAATGAAGGGCTAAAGTAGGGGTTGAATAGATGGACAGATGGATAGACTCTGGCTGAGAAGTGACCCTGCATCTAGGGTCATTCCACACCCCAGGGTCCCAGAGGCAGGTTGTGGACTGGGGGTCATCGTTATGCTTGTGTGCCTAGAAGGTCTCTGGCTGGGTGTGGGGATTGAGTGATTGCAGAACTTTGTGCAGGGAAAGATGTTGGGGAGCAGAGGATCCTTTGGGGTGCCAGTGTGCACCAGCCTGGCTAAGCAGCCCATCCCATGCCCCCCAGATCCATACCTGTCCTGCTGAGATGTCCTACAATTAAAATCAATGTCTTTGCCTTCAGAACTTAAATATTTAACGAATGGGAAAGGTCAGGGCTAAGCATGTGCGGCTGCCAGCCAAATGGGCCTGGGCCACCCCACAGGCTGTCCCATGCAGGGAAGGGTGACTGGGTTGGGGGGGACACCACAGCTGATGAGAGGGGGTTTAAGCCCCCACGAGTCTTGCTTCTGCACTCCCTAACCTGGGTGCTGGGGGCCAGGTGAGCTGATCCTCCAGCCCTGGGCTTGCCCTAACTTGCTTGTTCTTGTCCCACAGGTGTCCTCTTCGCCCGCCGGCCCTCAGCCACCCTGGCACCTGGTGGAGGGAGCATCCAAACCCGTCCAAACCCCATGCCTGCCCCAAACCCCCTGCTCCCAGCCTCCTCTCAAAGCCACACTCCCACTAGCTCCTCTCCGTAAGGCAGATGTGCCCCCACCCTGAAAGCAGCTGGGGTGCCCAGAGTCTGGGGTCTGAGCTGTGGGACCCGCTGGGCCATCAGGGTGGGATGGGGGACCCAAAGGTGCCTCTTGCTGCAATACTGAACTGTGGCCATGCAAGGCAGTGAACACCCACGCAGGCCCTTTTATCCCTTATCCCCATGTGTGCCATCTGACAGACACACACACACACACACACACACACACACACAAGTTTCTTCCCAAGTCACCACCCCCAGGTGACCCTCCCATACATCTCCCACTGCCCTGATGCCTGGGGGCCCCCTGGGACCTGCATGCTGCATCCCCTACATCCTGCAGCCCCTAACCCACCTCAGTGCACACACTGCTGCCCCTGTACACGCCTCAGTGCATTCACTGTATTCCCTAAACACGCCCTTGGTGCCCGCGTTACCTCTCCATACACACCCTCCATGCAGGCATGATATGCTGCAGCTCCTGTAAATTGTAGCCCCTATACTCTGCAGCCCTGATATATATACTGCACCCCCTACCCACTGCAGACGCCTCTACCCAGTCCTCCTGTGCTGCCTGGGCTTGCTGTCCCTGCCCTGAGACACCCCCAGGGTGGTGGCATCTGAGCCCCCCAGGTCCTCAGCTCAGGGGGATCACCCTGGGGGGGGCAAATAATGGGGATATTGGTGGGAATGGTGGGGGTGAAGCTTATTGGGGTGTGGCTGGGGTAGGGGGTTTATGTCGGGGTGGGGTTTGTTGGTGGGGGGAGGGCAGGGTTGCCCAGTAGAGCCCCCCCCCACCACCACCAAAGACTGCTTGGGTGCCAGGGTCTCCAGATGGGTGACAGGGAGACGGAGGGCACTCTGAACTACCTCGTTGGGGCTGGGCGGGCGCCTCCTCCACCCACGTGTACCCCAGGGTGCCAAAGCAGGTGAGCATGGAGCGACGCTCACCTCTACCTCAGCAGGGGGGGCTCGGCGGCACCGGCCTGCTCTCCGCACTCCCACCGCAGCCATGCGACTCCGTGTATCTATTAAAGGAAATTAACTCCTGAACCGAAATCGTGCTGAGGGTTGTGTGCAGGGCATGGTGCCACCCACCAAGCCCCGGGGCCCAGATGGAGGTGCAGGACATCCCAACAGCCTGTGATATCCTGAGGTAACACCTGCGGTGCCTGAGGTTTCACAGCCCAACTCATGCTTGCCTCCAGCTCAGCTTCTGGGAACTGAGTTGCAAAGAAGTGCCCTATGCCCACAAGAGCTCTCAGACATGGGCTGGATCAGACAGGTCACCAACTCCAGCTGTACCAGCCAGGCTATCCATGAGCCTGGCTGAGCTCCCATGAGCTGTCAGTGGCAGCTCATCCATGGGTGGGGATCCCATTAGGCTGCCCTGTGCAGGAAAGGAAACATGACACTGGAGCTGCTGAGACTTTATCCACGGGGCTGTCAGGTTGGACCTGGTGAGATGCCAGCAGCGATGCACCAGCCTGGCACCTGAGCAGTGCCCACAGAGGACACAGGTGACCATGGTGGAGCTGGGAGGCACACACATATGTGGGTGCTCACGTGTGCTCCCTTGTACAAACTCAATGGCGGGCACACTGAGACTGTCACACTCATGCCCACACTTGGACTGCCATGCATGTGCAGCCACCTGAACATCTGAAGAGGCACAGGGGCTCCCGTGGGGACAGACACTCCGGCTAGAGGCAACCACGAAGATGGGTCCCTGGCGCCCAAGGGGACAGAAACTCCTGTTTGAGTACCACCCCTGAGGCCAGACTCAGACCTCTGGGGACACACAGCTTCTCAGGGACAGCTGCTATTCCTCAGGTACAGCCCCAACTCAGCCCCTCGAGGACAGCCCCCAGTCCTCCCGGAACAGCCCCATTCCCTCGGGGACAGCCACAACCCAGACTCCCGCTGACATCCCCAACGCGGATTCCCAGGACAAGGGAACACCCCCAGTCCAGACCGCTGAGCCCACCCGGGGAGTGGTGTCGCTGTCCAGGGTGCTGCAGCAGCGCTGCGCGCCCCGGACCCAGCCTCGGGACACGGAGCTGACGCTGGTGGAGGGTGGGGGTGTCACGCTGGAAACGTGTTGAGGGCATGGGTTGACACCCCTGCAGAGGACCGGTGGTCTGGCGGGTCCACCCCTGTGGTCTGGCCACTGGGGATGGAGGAAGGTTCATGAACAAGGCGTGTGCTTGTGCGTGTGTGGGGGATTTGTTTGTGAGTGAACGAAGCAGAGCTGGAGTGGGATTGATGCAGCCTTAATTGCGGTCTTGTGTCCCTTTGCACTGCCGTGAAGTGCTGGCCACAGCTCATCGAGCACCACAGCCCCAGGGAACCAGCAGGGCACATGCGGACCCCGTCCCCACTCATTACCAGGCTCAGAGGGTGATGTGTGTTTCCGTACTCCCTGGGGAGCTTGGGGACACAGCTGCTGTCACCTGAGTAACCAGCCGTGATTGATGCCTGCTTCTCCATGTCCTGCAGGGACTGTAATTGAGCAGGAGAGAGAAGTTGGAGTCTGAGGGGACAATCCAGCCCAGCCGATGGAGCATTGAATCCAGCTTCAGCACTGAGTCGAGGGCAAGTGGTTGAATCAGTGTGCCCCTGCAGGCGCCAGGGGATGTGGTCAAAGGCCTGCTCCTATTCCCAAGGAGCAGGGAACAGGCTCCATGTGCTGGGCTGTGGGCAATCAGTGCTGTAGCTGCAGCTCCATTCCAAGGCTTGCAAACTGGATGGAACTCTAAAGGGTGGATGGGGATAGTCCCAAAGCCCCCCAATGCTTGAGGCCCAGGACTGCCTGAGTTTCTCAGCTCAGGATACTGGGTGGTCTGGGACCCTCTCGTACAGGTATTTGTGTGTTTGGGGCATTGCCCATCATGCTGGGCCCAGGCCACACTAGAGCTGGTGCCCTCTAAGCACAGACCAATGCTGTGTGCACAGACCCTGGCCCTCCTGGCCCCTTCTGCAGCCCCCAGGTGCTTCTGCTAATTAAGCCATTTCTATTTGTCGCCTTTGTGGAACAAAGCTCAGCTCTTCACCCTCTGAAGATCCCAGTTATTGATCCCTGGGAAGAAAAGGCAGCACACATGAAGCCTTAGCCTTCTACTGCTGCCTGAGTGCTCTGCACAGCTCCTGCAGGTGATTTGGGGGAGCATAAGGGCTGCTGAGGCACTGGGCCACCCCACAGCTCCCTCCTGCATCCTGGTAGGCCTGTACAATGCTCAGTAGGAATGTACCTGTAAGGACAATGATTTTTCAGGGCATAGGAGGTTCAGCTTTCAGAAAAAGGCAATGGAGGGTTCCTCAAAGCCATGCCTCCCACATTATCAGTTATGTTAGCAAAATACCTGCAGTTGGCAGAGTGGTCTGGAACCTTGACTTGGTGTTCCCTGGTGCCTGGGCTATGGCAGTGCAATACCCAGGCCCAAGTTCATCCTGGCACTGCTGAAGTCATCTGTACATGATGGGACTGAGCTGTGGGATACAGAGCATGACATTAGCATGTGCTTTGAAAATTCACAGAATCATAGAATCATCAGGGCTGGAAGGGTGTCCTGGAGATCATCCAGTCCAACCCCCCTGCCAAGACAGTGTCACCTGGAGCAAGTGACACAGGAAGACACCCAGGTGGGGTTGGAATGTCTCCAGAAAGGAGACTCTACAGCCTCCCTGCACAGCTGTTATAGTGCTCTGCCACTCTCAGGATAATGAAGTCCTTCCTTCTGTTTTATGGCCATTGCTCCTCATCCTGTCACAGGGTACCACTGGAAAGAGTCTGGCACCATGCCCTCTGACACCAACCTTTGATATATTTATATGCATTCATGAGATCTCCTCAGTCTTTTCTCCAGACTGAACAGGCCCATCTCCAGCACCTGAGGAGTCCAGAAAGGGACAGAGCACTCCAGATGTGCCCTCACCAGGGCTAAGTAGAGGGGCAGGATCACCTCCCTTGACTTGCTGGCCACAGTCTTTCTAAAGCACCCTCAGATATTTTTTGCTGTGTAGCTGGGAAACCCTCTGGATTTTTTTCTGTGGCAGATGCCGCTACTATGAATTAATTTTATCCCTGTCGGAAATCTGTGTAATTGTGAGTGCCAGTTGAAGGCAGTGGCATGGCTGGGCTTGGCTGCACCATTCATTAGTAGTTCTTGTCTTCACGAGTGTCACCTGTGGCAGTCAATAACAGAAAGGTGAACGCGGGCACTCAGAGGCCTGGGGGAAAGCCGGCGGCAGCCTCCCGCATTTCAAAGGGCCTGCATCCACACGGATCGCTATATCAATTCCTTTTAATACATCTGAGCGCCTCTTTCCTGGAGGACCACGCCGGAATGAAGCGGCCATCGACTGCCTTCCCAGGCAGCGGGAGGGCTGCACGCCTCCCTCTGCAGTGCAAATCGCCATCGACCGCGCCGCATCTTCCGAAAGGGGCTCCGCGCCGCCAGACGCGGCCTCCCCTCCCGTCTCCATGGCAACCGCGGCCCTTAGCAACGCGCCGCCATGGCAACCGCCGGGGCGCGCCGGAAGTGAGGCGCGGCTGCTTCCGCCCGACACGAAGATGGCGGCGGGCGCTGCGGAGCTGCGGCGGCTGCAGTGGCGGCTGGAGGAGCTGGAACAACGCGTCGGCCTCGGCGGCTGCGGGCCGCAAAAGGTGCCGGGGGCGGGCTGCGGAGAGCCGCCGGGGCCGTTTGGTGCGGTCCGGCGGGGCCTGGGGTGCCGCTGCCCGGCGGGGCCTGACAGCCTCGTCCCCTCCCTCTGTGCCTCTGCAGGTGGCGGATGAGCTGGTGAAGGTGCAAGTGGCGCTGAACAATATCGCCGGCAAGAGGGAGAGGATCAAAATCCTGTTTAAGAAAAGTGAGCGGCTGTTGCGGTACGGGAGGGATCGCAAAGGGCGGGATGGGGGAGCTCCAAACATCTGCTCTAAGCAAAAATACCTTCCCCACACCTGTTTGGCTTGGGCGCTTATTTCAGTTTGGTTGGCACAGAAATAAGTAACTGGGAGAGGTTTATGTGCTCGCGATCCTCCAGCTCAGCAGTCGGGGTGGGAAACGGGCGGCTGGAGCCTGTTATTTGCTCAATTTCTATCTGCCCATGTCAGTGCCCATGTCAGGATCTGCTCTGCATGAAATGCTGCTCTTGTGAATGCCATAACATCTCCCTACTTTTCGTCTCCAAACCTATTTATTCCTCCAGTTGAAGATATAATAAAATACCTTGACCCCCAGTACATTGACAGGATGGCTGTTCCAGACACTATGAAGCTGCAGTTCATCTTGGCAGGTATGGGATGAGACGAGGGGAAACAGGAGGCTTTTGTAGCACTGCAAAAAAAGCATCCTTTACCTAAGATGGGTCAGAACGGATTTCTTTTCTTCAGTGGTAAAATGTGGCACAGCAGGCCCTGTGGAGGTATCAGAGAGATGGTTTGTACAAGGGTGTTAGTACAAGGGTGTCTGTCAGCCTTGGTGCTCCCTTGTGCACAGCCATGCTGCAGTTTTGTCAGCTCTGATCTCTCCTGTATTCATCATTCACTTTAGCCCCAAATTAGTCACAGGCTGGTAAGAAAAGCTGGAGCTAGAATGGTTTCCTTACCCCAGTTCAGTATTCTCCAGGCTGGGACAATTGGGTGTATTTTGACATCCCCTAGCCTTGTTCTCTCTTGACCCAAGGAGTTTGATCAACCTGTGACCAGTATAATCTGTGAATGGAATTCCATTGAATCATGGAATGTTAAGGGGGTGGAAGGGAACTTAAGGACCATCCAGCCCCAGTCCACCCTCCCCAACTTTCCCAGGTTGCTCAGACCCCATCCAACCTGGCCTTGAACACTGCCAGGGATGGAGCATCCACATCCTCCTGGGCAGCCTGTGCCAGTGTCTCACCACCTTCACAGTAAAGAATCTTCTCCTAATATCCAGTCTAAATTTCCCCTCTTTAAATTTGTACACTCCTTGTCCTATCATTAGAACTTGGATAGTCTCCTGCCTGAAACTGTGTCAATCAAGACCCAGGGATGAGCAGCACAAAAGTGATGAAAAATCATGAACAAGGTCCTTTCTGTAAAGACAGATCAGCTGGAAAAATTACCACTAGTGAAAAGCCAGAGCAGTGTTTTGTGTTTACTGATGTTGCTTCTTGTCCCCCTACAACCAGAGGAACAGGCTATTCCTGCCCGTGCAGCCCTTCTGGAGCAAGTGAAGAACCTCCAGCCTATCTTGGACAGCACCAGTATCCAAGGTATGCATGTTCTGCAAGCTGGAGCTGCAAAAAAAAAAAAAAAAAAAAAAAGCCACCAGCTAAGCTGTGGCCTGTCCTGCTTGCTTTCTTTTCTCTTGAGCCTGAGACTAGAGAAAAAGACAGCTCAATGGTGTGAGAGTAAACTGAGAAAAAACTTAGTCTGCTTCTGCCTCATGCTGCCCTAGTTTCCCTTGCAAGGCCATGGAGGTGATAGAGTAGCTTGTGAAGCAGGCTAAAGAGAGCACTGTGGCAGAGTGGGTGGAGCCTGGCAGGTCATTCATTCCTGTGAGCTGTTTTACATCCAGAACATCTCTGTTCTGGCCAGTGGTTTACTCCAGCGTATTTCTTGAGTAGCCCTCGCTGTGGGCATCCGTGAGCTCGTGCCATGTGCAGGATAGTTTCATATTTTCTTTTAATCCTTTGTGAGTTTTATCTATAGTGTGGGACACTTGCACTCAGTGAGTGGAGATCTGCCATGCTGTGCTTATGGAGGAAAACTGGACTTTACTTTGGGAGCTAATCCCATGTGCTGTAAAACAACCCAAACTGATTTCTCTTTTGTGCTTCCAGCGGTTCCTGACCATGCAGCCAAACTGCAGAGGCTCTCACAGATCCACATACAGCAGCAGGTACCGTGAATATTCCTATCAGTATTGACTAGAAGGGCCTAGGAACCTTTTACAAGTGGCTGTACTGACACCCAGTATTTGTAATTGCTTGAATTGCTCACTTATGGCAGTTCTTTGCAATCTGCATTTTCATACTACAGTCTTAAAGAAGTTTCAAGTACTCCAAGGGGGAAAAGGAGCCAGGACTTCTGTGAATTGGGTCCAAGTTGGAAATTTGCCCACCATAACCCTGCTCAAAACAGCTTTCAGTGACGCATAGTAAGGGACATCGGGTTTAACCGTCTTGAATTCCCCCTTTTACTGAGATACTGAGGTGAAGCATTGCTCTCCTCCAGTGTCCTATTCTCTGGAACGTTGTCGACACTGTCACCCTGTCCCTTCACCCTTTCCCTCCCTGTATGAGCACTCTTGGAGCTGGCAGTGAGCAGCCTGGGCAGTTGCTGATGGTCTCTTTCAGCATTTTGCTGTGAATTTTTGTTCTGGGGCAAGCAAAGCCTGGATACTGAGGAAAGGCAGGCAGCAGTGCAAGCCTGGGGGCTTTGCTGCTTCATGTGACCAGTGTTTGTCACTTTTCTCTTAATTGTGGAAACCTGTCCAGCTGCAGTGAGCACCACAGCGAGGGCCTGAGCACTGATCTCAGTGCTGGCCTTGGATGAGTTTCCTGACGTGCTGTCATGGACTGGGAAGGGAGGAATGTTGTTCACCTTATTTATTGGTCATGCACTGCGGCTCCCCTCTTCACAGGAGAAGCGTCACGATCTCACTGACAGTGTCAAGACACTCCTTGAGGATTACAACAAAATGGTATCCTTTGAAATGCCTGGAACACCTGAACTGACTCTTTTCCCTGGCTGATCCCATTGCATCTCCAGCCTGGTGTTTAACAGTCTTTCTGATGGGGTGACACCTGTGTCCCTGTCCTGGCTGTTTAGGATCCCAGTGCTGACACACATCCCAAAGCCACAGTGGGTAGAGAAGCTGTGTAGAAAGCCCTTGCATGGCGGTGGTTTGTGGAGTTCACAAAGTACCTCCTGGACTCCCATGGGTGTATGGTGCTGTGCAGTGTCTCAGCCACTGGGTGGATTGAATCCATGAAGTGCCCTGGTGCCCTGGGCCTCTCCTAAGTAATCAGGATTGTAATGGTGCTGTCAGGATGCTCCGAGCTAGGTTTCTTCCTCGCAGTTTCCACATAACTTTCCTTAAGTGTCGTGTCCAGACCTTGCTTCTCTCCAAGCAGTTTGTGCAGTGGAATGAAATCCTGACACGTCTGGAAGTGGCCAAACAAGCAAAACCTGTGGCAGAGTGATGGCAGAGCTGGGAGCGTGGCATGCCCAGGGCCCCTGTGGCACAGCTTGGTCTCAGCTCCTTCATGCTTGGTGCAAGCATGCTGAAGTGACACGGCAGGATCCTGGGGCACCTAGCTCTGTGCAGAGCTGTGCCAGCCACCAGTCAAAGCCACACTGCTCCTTAATCAGCCACTGTTTGCAAATCTTTTATTTCTCTGAAATGCATCTCAGTTTTAATGTATTTTAAAACCCCATTTCTGTGCTTACTGTGGGCCATAGTAAAGTCCTGGAACGCTAACTGGGTTGTCTGTCTCTCCCTCAGTGTGAGGACTGCTCCTGGCACAGACTGGGGATTTTTCCCCAGGCAGTGATCTCTTTGCAGCCTCCGGGAAATGGCTAGTGGTTCCTTTGAGCCTTGGGCCAAGGGCAGGGAAACCCTTTCCACGCTCTTCCTGTTTGTGTGAGTTGTCTGTGCCCAGGAGAATCTGGTCTTACAGAACTTTAATGCCTTGCTGTTCTCCTATCTGTGTGCTGAGAGAAGGCAGCAGCTTTGCCTTTACCCTGCCTCTGCTTTCCTGAGGCTGCTGCAGTCTAAGGCCCGTGCTGGCTCTTTGCCTTTCCAGAGGGGGGCGTAGGCCATGCCTTGCCTGGTCTGGCTGTAGCATGGAGTTTCCAAGGCCATACTTTTGCAAGGGTCACAAACCCTTCAGGTTGGTGCGACACTGCCCAGCTGAGTGTGACCTGGGAGTCCTGCAGGAACGGGGCAGAACGCCCACAGGAATTCCAGAAGAGCTCGCCGGTCCCAGAGCTCTCTCTGATCAGCAAGCTCGCTGGCTGTGAAGCCACAGTGGGGCTGCAGGCCTGCGGAAGAGCCCCGCTGCCTGGAGCTGCCCGCGGGGCCGAGGTGCGCTCCCCCGCGGGCGCGCACGGAGCCGCCGCGTCTGCGCGCGGCGCCGGCGGAGCGGGAGGCGCCGCCGGGCGGGGCCGCGGCTCGCCCCGCCCGCTGCTGCTCTCCCGGCCCTGTGATTGGTGGGCGTGCCCCGCCCTCGGGCCCCGCCCGCCCTCGGGCCCCGCCCGCCCGCTCGCGCGCGCCCGGCGCCCGCCGCCATCTTGTGTCCAGGGGCGCGCTGAGGCGGCCGCAGGTGAGCCGGGGCTCCGCACGCCCCCACCGGGGCCTCCTGACTCCCACCCGGCATTCCCGCATCCCACCGCGGTGGTCCGGCTCCCCCCCCGGGGCCCCAGGCACCGATGGCGGCGGCGGCTGTGTGGGGGTGAGGGCCTCGTGTGCTCCCAGGGTTCGGAGCGGGATCTCCGCGCTGCCGTGTGCCTGAGGAGGATGCGGTGCGGGGTGCAGGGTCTGGGTGCTGCGGGACTCAGGAGCCTGCGGGTAACAAAGTACTGCGACCTTCAGCCCCTTGAGCGATGCGGTGGGGACGTGGAGTGCCCTGCACAGGGTCAAGCAGACTTAGGTCAGGATGGCACCTGCCTTGGCAGAGACGGCAGCTGTGAGGCCTGGCCTTTCTGTCTTTCTCTCGATGAAACCTTTTTTTATTCCTGCAGCCCCTGGCTTGCCATCTCCCTTGTGACATGCAGTATTTTATCCTCAGCTAGACTGGTCAGGTCTTCATGAGCCTGTATTTGTGCACGACCTGCTGCATGTAAACTGTGCTTGAATTTGTCCTGTGCATGTTCTGGTGCAGGTGTGGCCAGCATCCCCGAGTTCTGTTCTCAGTCACCCCAGCTCACTTTTTGTTGTCTTCTCTTGAGATACAGCAGTGCTTTTCATGTCACCCTGCTTAAGCCCACAACATTAACACTGTTTTTTTTCACAGCCTGCTTGCCAAAGCTCAGGCTGCCCTGTGGTAACATTCATATTGTAGGTATGTCATTATGAGGACTGGGCAAATATTTTGGTTGTCCCTTTCCAGGATTCCCAATGCTGATAGTTCAGAGTGCCCTTCAGAGGAAAGCTTGTGGCTAACTGTGGTAAGAGTTCCTTTGGGCAGCAATTAGAGTGGGTGTTCATGAGTCTGTTTTCCTTTCAGCATTGCAGAATGGAGAACTATAAGAAGACCAAAATTGTGGAGAAACCTTGTCCTCCTCCTTTTACTGACCTGCCCGCTGATATTATTGAAATGAAGGTGAAGGATGGGAGCAAAATTAGGAATCTGATGGGCTATGCCATGAGCAAGATGGAGCAGGACTCAGTGAGGCAGATTCTTTTCACTGGCTCAGGCAAGGCTGTCAGCAAGACCATCACCTGTGTGGAAATCATGAAACGAAGGCTCAAGGAGCTGCACCAGATCACCAAAGTGCTCTTCAAACAGATTGAAGAAATCTGGGAACCCATTGTGCCTGAGGCAGGCCTTGATGCCTTGACAGTGAAGAGAAACATTCCTGCCATATGTGTCCTGCTGAGCAAAGATGCCCTGGATCCTCAGGAGCCGGGATACCAGGCCCCAGGATCTTTTGATGCCTTCTGGACTGAGACACTGAAAGCAGAATCGCAGGGCCAGATGAAGAGGAAGCAGGGTGGAGGCCGGGGAGCTGCCAGCACAGGGAAGCACCCTCGCTCCACCAGGGGAATGCCGTGGGGGCCCTGAGGCGGCAGCTCTGCGTGTGGTTCAGGGGAGCTGCAGAAACCAGCCTGGGGCTGTGGCTGCACGGCTGCTGCTGAACACAGGCGTTCTCAGAGGTGTGAGGGGAGGGCAGGAGGAGCAGACTGTTAAACTGGGTGTGATGATAACTGTCTGAAAATGTGTTTTGACAAGTTCCCTTGCCAGAGGCTGCCAGGCTGTACTCCTTAGGGGATCATGGAAGATGGGAATTGCCTCTTCTTGAGCAAGAACGGTTGGTGTGCTGTCAGCCCCATAGAAGGGCTGCTAGCCCAGTGGGGTTTCAGGTGCTTGGGCGTGCAGCAGCCCAGGCAGTAGGACAGACACCTGTCTGTGTGCCAGGTGTAGGTTGCTCTGACCAGTATGGAGGGGAGACAGGACCTGATCTGGAATCTCCGGGCAGCTGCCTGTGTCACTGGGCTCATGAAGTGTACGGACAGCAGGGCACAGGGCTGGGCCAACCATTTCTGTGCCTGAAGAGTCCTTCTGCTGAGCCTGTTGAGGGGATTGAATGTAGGACTGCCAGGATACAGCTTTGGCATCATGTGCATGTAGCTCCTTGGCTCAGCAGAGCTGGCAGTCGTGGTTCTCTCTCCAAACAGGCAGCAGTCAACTTGTGTTGTAACCAGCCTGAAATCTTGCTCCTCTGCAGCTGTCCTGGGTGGTGGTAATGGGAAGCTCCAAAGGATCCTGTTCTTTCCCCTTTCTGCTCCTTGACAATGCACAAAGATGGCTTTAAAATAAAGATGTAACTTCATGTAACTTGGAAATTTGTCATGTCATGCTCATCCCACTGGAGGTCACCCTATAAGCATTGGTTGGTGGAGTTGTAGCTGCTGGCTGAAGCTCTACTCTTCCAGCCTTCCTGCTGCTCTGTGTTTGTTCCTCTTGTGCCTGTACATGGACCCTGATCCAAGGGGAGGTTAATATCCAAATATTAACCTCCTTTCACATCCAAAATAGATCTAGGTTCTGTTATTTTCTTCTGAAGTTTTTTGCTAATTGTTTCTCTCTCCTTTAAAATGGCTGGAACTGCAGCCTCAAAAAGACTTGTCCAGAACTCTGCTGAGTGACGCAAAGGATGTATCTTTGTTTGTGTACTAGTTTCCCTTCTGGAACAGGTCTGGTGGGCAATTCTGGGCCAGAGAGAAGGGCTATTCCTGTGACAGGCTGAGCTCTTGCCTCAGTGAGCTCACTCGTGTCCTGAGCACTCCCTGTCCTTCCCGTGTGCTTGTGCAGGGAGCTCCAGCTGGACCCACACAAGCATCAAAAGAAGAGATTTTATCAAAGCAAGGGGGAGCAGGAGAGGTGCAGTGTGTTACCCGTGCAACCAGACAAGACTCCACCAGCCTGCCTGGTGCACAGACACCTGCCTCGCATCCAAACAAGCGGCCAGTGGAGCCAGGACTGTGCCAGGCTTGCAGGCCTCCTCCACTCCTTCTGGAGGTCTCACTGCTTCCTTCCCCACTACCTGGAGGTAGGCAGGGAAACACTTGGACCTGTCTACTGTGCCAGCAGATGTGAGTCCTGGGGACGGGGCAGAGTTAATCTTTTATCTTTGTGCTGTTCCCAGCTGCTGCTCCCTTACATCTAAGGAGGAGACAGCTTTTCTCGACTAATTAGCAGATTAGCCATAAATGCCAACGAAGATGCTTGAGTGTCTGATCAAATGGCTTCTGACATTTCAACTGGCAATGTGTCTGTGTTTACTCAAAACACCCTCTTAGTAGAGAGCCGGGAGCCGATCCTCAGGCAGGCTGTGTAACCCTCCCTCATGGCCGTGGCACATTTAAAGTCACCTCATCAAAGCTGCAAAGTGATTGTTATTTTTGTTTCAGTGGAAGTTATCCTCAACTGAATTGGTGGCTCTCCTTTCAGGACTGAGCTTTACCCAACCATCAAACCCGTGGGTTCCAGTCAGTGGAGAGAAGTCCCAGCTCCCTTACAGCTCTGCCCTTCACCTATCCTTCATCCAGCTGCCTCTTCTCCCGTGGAGACACCATGTGGCAATGCCTGGCTGCCACAGACCCTGGTGTCACTGCTGTGCATCTGTGTCACCAGGCATGTGTGACGCTTGGATGTGGCTTCTCAGAGCAGTTGCAGGTGCTGATCCCTGTGGGTCTCCAGGAAGCACCTCAAGGGTCCCTCCAGCCCCTCTCCTGTCTTCCAGCCATCTCCTTTGGGTGCCACATCTGTACCCTTCAGTAAGAGTACACATCCTTTGGGGTGATGCTCTACTCAAGGGCTTCTCTGGCTCCAATGCCCATGTGGAAGCTGGCAGCTGTGCATGGGGTCAGGCTGCCCTGTACCTCAGTTTCCCCACCAGCAGGACAGGGGGAAGTCAGCTGTGCTGGTGAGGCTGATCTTGCTCATATTCCCAGGTACTGATTTTCCCCAGATGTCCTCTTCCCTTCTCTCCCTGGGTTTTCATGGGGTCTAAGCCCCGCCGGCCTGCCTGTAGCCCTTGTGACCCGGGAAGGACCCCAGCCCAGCCCTGGCAAGTCCATCCTCAGCATCCTCAAGCCCCGATGTGTGTGGGACCATCTGCACGTGTGTTCTTGTGTGTGTCCCTGTGTTTGTGTGTGTGTGTGTGCAGGGGCAGGGCAGGCAGCAGCAGGGAGAACCAGCCGGTGGCCCCTGGGCACGGCAGGGCAGGTAGCACAATGAGGGCAGGCAGCAGGACAGAGGCAGGGCTGCAGCGGCGAGAGGGCAGCGCCAGGGCCAGTCCGGGCAGTACCGGGGGCAGTAGCGGAGTACTGGGACAGTTGTGCTGGCAGTACCGGGGGCAGTACTGGGGCAGTACGGCTGACAGTACCGGGAATCTACAAGCGGCAGTACAGGCACCAGTACTGGGGCAGTGAAGGGGCAGTGCCGGGGCAGTACTGGGGCAGTGAAGGGGCAGTACTGGACAGTACTGGGGCAGTGCCTGGCAGAACCGGGCAGTGCCGGGGCAGTGCCGGGCCGTGCCGCACCGGGTCCCAGGCCGGGCCGGCAGAGCGCGCGCTGCCCGGCGTTGTCCCCCGCGCCGCTCACGTGGGAGCCGGGCGAGGGGGCGTGTTCCGAGGGAAGCGTTCGGCCAATGGTAGGCGGCGGGCGGAGGGAGCAACCAATGGCGGGCCGGGGGCGGGGCGCCAGCAGGGCCCG
>QUSF01000074.1:1268700-1364458 GCA_003676055.1 Chloebia gouldiae
CCGGGGGAGAAGCGGAGGCAGGTGCGTAACGCCGGTGCTCCGCGGCGGGAGGGCGGAGTTGGTAGGACCTGTTGCTGTCCGGTTCCGGGGGGCTCCGCCGCGGGCGGGGGTCAAAGGCCCTGGGGAACGCCGCAGCCGGGGCTCTACCCGACCCCGGTAAATAGCACTACGTGGGCTTCCCTCTCCGCCCACCTGCTGCCATTCGGCCCCGACCCCGGCACCGTTCTGGATGAGGGACCTCGCAGCGGCGTCCCGCCGCCAGGAAAAGGAGTTGGAGGATGGAGAGGGGATCGGAGCAGGGCCAGGAGTCACCCGGAGTCACGGGGAGGAGAGTCTGGGCTGGGGTGAGGCGATGGGGCTACCTCCAACTTGGTGGCCCACGCGGGGGATGAGGGCAGAACCAGGGCTGGAAAGGGCTGCTGGAAATGTCCCGCAAACAGCATGTGACTTGGGAGCTGCTGCAGCCTTCAAACTCCAGCGGAGCCCCGTGGACCCTGGGACAGCTGTCCCCTGTCATCCCCACAGCCCACCCTGTGGGGCTCGCAGAGCCTGTCCCTTAATGCCCACGGTGACTGTGACTTTCTCTCTTCCAGGGACTGGAGAGAAAGAAGTGATCCCTGTGTCCTCACTGCCGTACCAGAGGAAGGGCAGCCGAGAGAAAGCTTCCCTGTGGTGCGGTGCAGCCCAGGACACAGCAGTGAGCAGCTGAACTGACGGGGTGACACTGTCCTGCTGCCAGCCTGGCCCCATCCCAATCCCACCACCAGCACCACGGCCATCCCCTTTGTCCCCAGCCAATGCCAGCAGGTGGAGGCTGCATGCTCCATCACTGCCCTGGCATTCCAAGCGTGAGACCGGGCTGTGGGACCTGCCGATTCCTTCGGAACTGTGGCCATGGCGGCTGGTCTCTCCACCGGAGCTATCGTGGCAATTTCTTTTAACTGTGTCATTGTATTGCTCATCCTCATCCTGTTCCTCATCCTCTGCAAAGCCTGCAGGACCCCCTCATGTCCCAAGAAGACCCCAGCTTCTGATATGGATGAATCAAGGAATGAAGAGAAGTACCTGCTGCAGCCTTGATCTGCCTGGGGACTCGGGTATCCAGCTGTGTCAAAGGAGTTGCCAGACTGGAGGCCTGTGCTGCAACTCGAGTGCTGGACCAGGCACAGTGAAAGCTGAGGGGACACCCAACTGCTTACAGGGGCTGTGACGGGGAGCACAGTCCTTTGCCTTTGTGGTTTTGGTGTGTGAAGTTCCTGCGAGTACCCACAGTGATGATGGGGATAGAGGGACAACTGATGGGATATGCTACAGGGACAGTCATGCCTGTCCCAGCGGCCAGTGAGCACAGTAAGAGCTCTGCCTTCAAGTGCACCCCTCCTTTGGGAAGAGCTTGTGGGCTCTTCTCTGGTGCTCATGGCCTGGGACAGTGGCAACAATGTCACAGACCTGAGCAAAGCTGTTTGGGGGTCTGGAGAAGGGAGGCAGCAGCACTGGCACAAGTGCTTCTTCCCGAGCAGGCTGGCTGCTCCATGGCAGGGTGTGCCCAGGGAAACCTGAGCAGCCCCAGCCCTGCTGGCAGAGCAGGGTGTTGCCGGTCCAGATGCTCGGGGTGCCATGTGCCCTTCGCCTCAGGTGGGCCTTTGGCAGACGTCTGACCAAGCAGCCGATTTAATGAGGCACAAGAGGGCCTGCATGGTCTGCCTGATCATCCCCGGCCTGTCTGTCAGTCCCCTGCAGCATTAGCACCAACGCTGCCAGGCAAACGACCCTCCTCCTCCTCACTGGGTGCGTGTCCCTGCCCTCCCCCCAGCCTGCTCCCAGCCGAGGTCAGCCGTGGTATTCACCCTGCCTGTGAGCAGCAGATGTGCCCTTGCAGGCATCCCTGATCCCGCTGAGAGCAGCCTGGTGTGGCTTTTTCCTGGGGAGATGAAGGTGCCTGGACAAATAGCTTTGAAAGTTCTTTGACCCTGCCTGTTCCCTGGGGATCACAGTGGCTCTGTGGAGAGGGATGCTGTCATCTGGCTTGTCTGCAAGCCTGACAGCTGCATCCCCTACCCTGCCAGTGGGTGCTGTGGGTTTTGGAGGGCTCTGCCTTGCCTTTCCTAGAGCTGAGCAATAGCCACAGTCACTGCTGGCATAGCCACTGCAATAAGGGGACAGAAGGGTGGGGTGGGAGGGATGCCAGTCAGGGTTCCTGCAGAGGCTTGGCCAAGCCTGGCAGAGCCTGTGGCTCCTCCCTATGTCAGGTGTAGCAAACACATCCCATTGCAGCCTTGTTTTTACTAGACTAATAAATGGATTGTAGGACCCACGTTGTGTCTCTGAGCTCTACTCAGTGCCTGGAAAATTCAGGTGGAAGTGGCACATCCTGCCATCCTGGGGGGCTGGGGAGTGGCTGTCCTGGGGACCGATGTCTTTGGAGGACTGTGCGTGGTTTGCTCAGGGGTGGTGATTAGGAAGGGCTCATGTCCACATCTGTCAGTGACTGGGTGAAACCTGACTGGGTATTTTCTGCCTGCCTGAGGCATGTGGGAGTCAGCAGGGAGCATTCCCCAACCTTTGTGCCAGAGGCACAGAGACTTTCCAAGCTGTGGCCTCACTTTCCAAGGATGCTTGTGGGAGACAGGCCAGCTGAGCATATGGAGGACACCTGCCACCACACCTGTCTGGTGGCTTTGGTCGCCAGGCCTGGGAGCTGTGCACAAAGATCTGTTGGTGACAGCCGCTGCTCATCAGCATGCTGTAAGGCCACTGCTGCTCCTGCTGCCACTGCAGCCACACAGCAGCAAGTCCTCTGCTGCACACAGTGGTGGAAGGCTCTGCAAACCCCGCTGCCCAGCAGTTCCACAGGCACCAGCTGGGCAGAGGCACCCCAGCCCCACGCTGGGGTGAGGGAGAGGGGAGCTGTGAGCCTGCCACAGCTGGTGATTGCCAGCTGCTGCCATGTGCTGTCCGGAGGCATGGAATATCTCTCCCACAGTCCTGGGGCACCAGGCCTGGTTTCCAGGCATCCTCTGGCTTAGGCTGCTGCCCCAAAATCCAGGTGTGGTATTCCATTTGATTTGTACAAATGCTTGGGGGTTCTACAGCTCAGAGCTCGGTCTCTCTGGTCACCACTCACACAGTGGGACTGGCTGCCATGAAACTGCGGCCCTGAAGTTCTTTCAGTCCCGCTCCTGCCCTCCATAGGGCTCTCACCTGGTGCAAGCCCAGCCAAGGTTTGGGAAAGTCAAGGGCCTTGTGGCTCTGGAGGGCCAAGCATGGTGAGATTTGTCTAACCCAGAAATGACTGCATACCACAGCTCTCCCAGCACCTCGATTTATTTGGGCACAGAGGAAAAGTGTTTCTGCTGTGCAAAAAGTGGGCAGCAGAGGCCCGTGGCTTGCATGCCAAGCAGCCACCGATCAAAGCCGAGCTTGTTTGGCCAGAGGCTGCCCACAGAGTCATCTTTCCCCCTCTCACTGCTCTTCCTTGCTCCCTGGCTCTCTCACCAGGCTGAGCAGCTTCTCCAGTTTTGCCATTTCCACCTCGGGTCCTTTCTTCACCTCCTGGCCTTTCTTCTCCTGCAAAAAAACCAAACAGGATAGATCTGTGAGCAGGGAGGAAAGTAGGGATGAGGAAGGGTCCAGCACAGGGAGGGCTGCTGGAGTGCTGTGTCTGAGCTCTCACCCCTCACTGGAAGCTGATCCACAGGGGAATGAACCTGCTTATCATCATATTTCAAGCCCAAGGTGCCATGAAATGTGTGAAAGCTCCTGTGATCTGAGAAAGGACATTAATGAAGTGTTTGCATGGGAATGGGAGTGGCCTCTCTCTTCCTAGACATTCTTAGCCCCATGGGACTGGACCACCCTCTAAGGTATGCCCGCAAGCTGTAGGTAGGTGACAGGTATGCAAGACAGCTGTCCAGTGTGCAGATGTCCAGACCTCCCCAAAACGGCCCCATCGTGCACATCCCATGCAGATGCTCCTGGGCAGAGGCAGCCAGAGGAGCAGGGATCATCCCTTTTGCACTCAAATAGCTTTTCCCAGAGGGCAGCTGGGTGATGAGAGCCCCTAACCTGGTTGGGAGAAGTGAGTCAGGGCTCCCAGGTGTACTCTTAACTCCTCACTGGGGCTCTCCTGTGCCTGGACACACTTCTGTGCCAGCCCTGATGCCCACCTCAGCATGCGCAAGGAGGAAAAGCACTTCCCACATTCCCCTAGCACCTGTCCCAAGCATGCTAGGAGCTCCCTGCCTGAGTGCTAAAGCAAACTACCAGAATCTTGAGAAAAATCACATAGCACAAGGGAAAGAGCCTGCCCAGTTCAGCCCTCGCTTGTTTGGGCGCAGCAGGAGCTTTCCAGACCTGGCAGAGGACAATGTGCCTGCTGAAGGCACAAATTCCACTCACTGCTTTGTGCAGAACATGTTTCTGCTGTGCTGTGGCCTGCAGCATTGCTCTCAACAGAGTTCTGGCACTTTGGGAAAGTGAGTAACCAGGCTTAGGCTCTCCAGGTTTGCATCATGGAAAACACAGCTGCAGCAGAGGAATTTTCCAAGCTACACTGAGCCCACCAAGCCCTCCTGCAGCTGAGCATCTACACCATGGGATTTTCCCAAAACAGCATCCCCACAGTTACCACTTCTATCATGAAGTGTTGCCTTTCAGTCACAGCCTTCCCCTTTGCCAGCCTGCTGGATCTTGCCTTGTCTCTGGATTTGGTGGGATACCCCGGCTTTGGGGCTTGGGAGCTCCTCTGTGTGCAGCATGGCTCTGGGCACCCCAGAAAGCAGCTGCCAAGCACAGGTGAGCAGGAAGTTGGCACAGTCTGGCAGATGGGCTCAGGAGAGCCTCCAACACTGCAGCAGAGCAAAGAGAAAGGAACATCCCTGACCACGCTTGGAGACAGCCTGCAGGAAGGCAGGAAGCTGCTGTACTGGCTCTTCTTGGCATCCTCAAAGCACAGCCTCTGCTCTCCGTGCTCTCAGAAGGCCAGAGGAGTAGCTCTCAGCATCGGAGGAAGAAGACTGCCAGCTTTCCTCTCTCCCCACTTAGAACAGATCAATTCTCCTCCCGCTGAATCAGCCCCGCTAATGGCCGCGGGTGCAGCAATTACAAACACACACCTTCCCTTCAGCGCTGAAGAAATGCCAGAGCACAACACGGGGAAAGTTGTTAGCCCACATGGATCTCACTGCGCTTCTCTAGCAAACGTGGGCATTGCTGAGTGATGACAACACGCAAAGAACTCCCCGGGGAATCCCTGTGTCCTCCCTCCTCCCAGCCCCGCACAACCTCAATGGAACAGAGATTTCCTAAACTGCCGGAGGACTCTGCTGAGATGAAAGCAGTCCTAGGGGGAGGATGGGGACAGGGATATTTGGAAACCCCTCTGCTCCCAAGAAGAGAGCCCCACTGCTGTTCTGAGCATTGAGATGAGCCCAGGTTCTTTTATTTACGGAGTCCATCAGCTGCATGGTGGAACAGTGATGATTTGTATTAATGCCAACAGATGAGCAACACCCTTCGTGGCTCTGGTCTGGGCACTGTGAGTGATATTTGCAATAATAGCCCACATCACAGCAGAGCATCTCTCTGAGTGAGAGCCTTGGGATAAACACAGCTGCTCGAGGTATTTCAGGACTTAGATATTTCTGCAGAAAAGCTGTTTTGCTGTCTGACAGTGTTCAAACTCCTCCCTTTGGCACTCGGTGTTACATACAGCACCACACAAAGGTCCTCGAGACAGGCAAAAGAGGCACCTGCTTTGCTCAAATGGGAAGAGAAGATGCTGAAGCCACCTCCCACCAATCCATTTCCATCCCAAGCCGTTTGATATCTCTACTGACAGGGACAGGAAGAAACCTTGACTGATGTCCTGCAGGCCCATGGGAACTGTATCTAAGCCTTGGTGAATTCATCAGCCTGAGGCAAGGCTCAGCTCCTGGTCACCAAATTGTCCCTAAGACTTTGACTTTCACACTGGCTCAGCTCCTTTGGTGCTTCTGAGCACGCTGTAACAAAGCCACACGCAAGCCTGTAATGAGCCGTAACTGAACCAGAGCCCTAATTTAACGCCACATAACCAAGGAAGCAAGATGACACAGGGAATGGAAATTATAATGTCCTTTTGGGGGCACTGGAATGGAAAGTTTCCCTTTATTCTGTCATCTGCTTCTCCCAGGGCACTTGTGCTTGTGAGCTGGCTAGGCCACTGATGGCACCAGCACAGCACTGTGGGATCTGCTTGGATGCATGTGGCAGCTTCCTACAAATCCGGGGACTTTGGCTGCACCAGACCTCTGAGGAGCAGTCCTTCTTGCAGCAGAGCTACCCCCACACAAGGCGGAGAAGTGTCACATGGCTGTCAAAAGGCTCTGCCTCCAGCAAATGCCACAGCCAGGTGTGGAGAGGGCACTCGTGGAGCTCTGCCACCATGTGTGTAAGCTGAGCCTGTCCTCCACCTACATCCCTGCTTATACCACATCCACAGGGCTCTTCAGGAGCTGAGAGTGAGTCAGGGCAGATCAATCTTCCCCATGAAGCTGTTAGATGCAGAGCTGAGATTACATGGGGAGGTCTGTCCCTGAGCAGCTCATGGAATGTGTATTGGAGCTGCTCAGAGCAGCATTTGCATCAACTTTACTGTTAACTGCTTCCAACTGGAGAGCAAAATGTTCCTGTTGAAATGGTGATGAGAGACATGGCAGGAAAGCTCATGGCAGGGCCAGGAAAGGTGCTGTGTGGGGATGGACTCAGCCCTGCTTACAGAATGTGACCTCAGGGAGGAGAGATGGGGAAGAGACCCCCCCTGTTTGTGTCCATGCTGCTACATTTGTTGCCAGGTTTCTCACAGCCCTTATGCTCCCTTTAACTCATGTCTGGGATCTTCCCTGGCTTGTCAAGCAAGGAAACTGAGGCAAGGAGCTCAGGTCTACAGGCAGTGCACAAAACCCTTGATGGTCCTATCAGCCCCAGGGTGAATACTGGCACTGGAAGTGAAGCAGGAGGTGACAGATGACTGAGGTGACGCCTCAAGGGGAAGGGTGGAGTGAGAACTAGAACAAAGATGAGGATGAGGCCTGACTGCTTGAAGATCCCTTAACCTTGGGAGCCTCACCCCACCCATCTCCATGCTGGCACATGCTGAACTCTGCATGCAGGTTAAGGGACTCATTTAAACTGGAGTCTTGGCTAATGCCTTCATTCCCTAGTTGAACAGTATGCCACTGTGTTAATAAAACTCTCCCATAAAAGCCATGATGCTGGCACTTCTCAGCTTCCACATCTTTTTTCCCATTGGGGGAATAATCATGTAACATCTGCACTAAAGTTTTGATTAAACAAGGCCAAACATGTTTATGTTTTAAAGCAGCAAGGAAGTTAACCATGCTGACATAAGCATAGTCAGGAAAGTCCCCACAATTTCCTTGGGACCAGAGGTGACCCTTTACCCTGCTGAGCCTTGGCCAAGGGGCACAGGCCTGTCTCTGCCCTGCTGTTGTCATGACACTGATGTCTTCCTTACTCGATGGGACTTCTGGATACCGTCATGCTGGAACAGGATCTAGACATTTTATAAAGCAGCCCAGTGACCTAAGAACTGGCCTCCCATGCACAAGGGTTTAAGCTTTTACAGAGTTGTTTTGAAGGGGATGAGAAGCCTCAACAAGATACCTAAAACTGCTTATTCTTATTATCCTCAGTGGCAAGGGGCACACAACTGGTGTTCACACAACCAGCTGTTCAGAGGTGTATTTCTTTGGGAGAAGGCCTTTTCTTGTTCCTTCTGCTCGGGTTAAGGTGACAGTTCCAGGGAAAGGGCTCCTCCATTATCAAAACACACTAGTGACTGGCCTGGTAAACTCAACAAATGAAAGCAAAGATGAAGCTTCCATGGAGCATTTCTGTCAGGAAGACCATGGAAAACCAAACCCCTTCATGAACACAGAAAAATTTTCCTCATCATCTTCCTGGGCCACTAACCAAACATTAATAGGATCAGTAGGAATATGATATGAGCTGCAGCCATGAAGCCTCCCAGATCCACCTCATCATGGTCCTATTATTGCAATCCAGTGCTGTCAAATGAAGCTGGAGATAAGCTGAGCTGGGGATGATGTCTGTGCCAGGACCATTTCTGGGCTCTCAAGAAGTCCATTTACATGCAACAGCAACATGCTTTTCAACCACAGAAAGCCTCGAGGTATGCTCACAGCCTGATCTGACTGCGTCACTCCTGGCCCATGGAAGGATTAGCTGACAGACTGGAGATAAGGATTTAGGCTTATTCCACTACTGTTTGGAAATAAATGACACAGTAAATGTTTTTACAGGAAATGAAACCAGCAGAAAAGTCCAGGGGATGACTGGATCATTCAGGTGACAGCAGCCACAAAGGATCACTAGCCTCAAGGATGCTCTTACCTCCAGCTTCAGGTACAACCTGTGCAGTTCAGGGCAAGCGCCCCCACCTTTCTCAAGCTCACATCCTGACTCAGAGACTTTGCCTGGAATCTGCACTGGCCCATGACAAAGCACAGCATGGGTCTCAGGGTCCCAGCTGACCTGTCTTTGCTTGTTGGAAGTCACCATTTAAATTGGGTAAGTCAGAGTACTGGGACCAGCCTGTGGCTCAGCAGCACACATCTGCCAGGAAAGGTATGGGAACAAAGGTCAGGACATCCAGCAGGCAGGAAGGGCAAACAAAATTGGATCAGACCTGGAAGCGGATGGGATTGTCACTGGAAATAAACCAGAAGGAATTGGGCAGGGCATGTGGGCAGGAGTCACTTGTCCCTAAATAGTGGGTAGCTGCCCACAGCACACCACAGAGCTTGCCTGTTCACAAATATCCATGGGAGAGGGGAGGGAATGCCTGATGGAATGGATGGGCTCTGCAGCAGCAGGGACCTAACAGCCTGGTCAAATCCATGGCCAACAAGGAGCACAGCCTGTGCATCATCACTGCTCTGTGTCTGCTCTGCCAGGGGCTGGCTGGGACTCCACCTCCTTGCTCACCCCCACTGCAGTGTCCTCTGGCCAAACAGAAGTTGCGCACACAGCAGGAGCTGTTTCCTGAAAAACATTCCCTATTCTTGTTAACTCCAGTGCCTCAAGCAATGTCTCTTACAGACCACTAATTTAGGCACCCAAATTTAGCCATAAGAAGACCACATTTAGCATGAAAACTTCAGTGAACAAGGCCAAGCTGAATGCAGACTTGTCTCATGGCAATTGCCACAGCTCCTCTGAACTGGGCGTTACAATGATTTGTTATCTCCTTCTGAATTTATCCTTGTACCAGCTGCAAAAACCCACCCAAACAATTTAAAACTATTGGTCATCTGTCTTTCCTATTGTCTGACACAAGTTCAAAAGAGGGATGTTGCCATGACCCTCAGTTCATGAATCACCAAATAAATAGCTTTAAAGAGAAGGATAAATTTTAAAGTCACTTTAATACATTATGGGTCTGAAATGAGCCAGTACCATTAACTCTGCCCTGCACAGATGCTCTGACTAGGAAACACCAGCAACAGGGTACCAAGAGGTCACACTGTGTTTTGTTAGCCTTGAGGACAATTTGGCTAAACTCTAACTGTGAGTTCTGGGTGTGTGAAATGAAGAACAGCTTTCTTTTGGGTGTCATCAGCCTTAGTCACTGAGATGAACCAATATCTATAGACTCTATCTGAATAAAACAGCCTGGTGAGGAAAAAAAAAAAAACTCTTCACAAGATACATGGAAAAGACTTTCAGTTGTAACACTTAAGTGACTTGTACTAAGCACTGAGAAAAACTATTGTGTGCTCATTGTGCAAGGCAGTTACCCTGTCCTGGCACACTGAGACCTCCTGAAGGAGTCAGAGTGGAATAAAACCCCTAAAAGCTTTTTCCTCAAGCCCTGGGAGTCCTGGTGGTGCAAACCATCATTGGGATGAGGATAGAGGAAATGGGATGCCCTTTCCTTCACCTCACCATGGGGACAGGCAGTGCATCACCCACTCAAACCCTGGATCCAGCCCTACTGGATTCAGATTTTCTGCAGTGCCATTTGGCTCATCAGGATGGGATAAATTATTTCAAGTAGCTGTTAATTTTTTGGGAAGCCCCAATACTTAAAGCATGTCTATGTGCCACTTGTTATAACGGCATGGGATGCAAAGGCTGCTGGGGGCATTAGTGCCTAGTGTTTTAGCTGTGGGATCTCTCAGACCCAAGCAGTGGGGAGGAAGGAAATGAGAAGGGGATTTTAATTGAGATTAAAACACACTAGACAGGCAATACCTAGTGTTCTAGCTTAACTTTAAATATTGCTGCAATTTCAGTGACACCCAAACACCAAACCTCAGTGTAAGCTAGACAATCCAAAAGCTGACCAGACTGCCCTAAGTCTTGCACCTGCCATGAGGGGCCACATCTGCAGCAATCTGCAGCACCTCTTCACTTGGGTTAGCAAACCTGATGCGAAAGGCCAGGGCACACACAGCGTCCAAAGGCACAAACATCAAACCCATCCAGAGGGATAAAATCAAGGATATAACCTGCAGAGTGCAGTGACCCCAGCAGTCGTAAGCTGCAGCCCTTGATTCCTGCCAGGAAGCACAGTCAGCCACTGAGCAACATTTCCTTATCACTCAGCAACTTTTTTTTTTTTTTAATTTTTTTTTATTACTTCAGGTTTTCTTTAGCATTTTGGCATGCCAGCTCAGTAAGCTGTTACAGATTAGAGTTTAATAAAAGCAATCAAACACGGATGTGAATATGCAGCTCCTGCAACTCTTGTGTGGTGCTGTTATATCATAGAGCACACAGCAACACAGAGAACATTTGCAATTGTATGAACAGTATATTTTTAAAAGCTTGAGTTTTTTCAATGCCTTTTTCTCTGGCCACCATTGTTAACGCATACATATTCACCTTGATCACCTTTTAACTGCCTTAAGAAAGTTCAGTTGCTGTTTTTCTTTTAACATAGCACCTTTATTTTTTCTTTTAGTACAGTTTATGAAAGTATTTGTATAGGAAATATATTCTTGGTTGCAACTTACATGGGAGCATGTGAATATACTTCATTTTGGATAAATATAAGTACATGGGAAACTGGATTTTGCTATTATTAGAAGTAAAAATAAATATCCTTTCTCAAAGAAGCCTCATATGTAATAACATTAAATGCCAATGGCATGAAAGATGTATTATGACTGATACTCTTCTGCTTATGAAAGGACTCAGTCTGCAATTTAATGTCAAGCCACATTCCTCTCTTTCTCTTTCCTGTTCTCCATGGCTGAACTCAGGGATGCTTCAGAAATTGCACTAGATATTTCAGCCATGTGAACAATTGTGTAATCTCAACAATGCATTCTCCTTGTGTATTTTTAATTTAAATCACAGAGTCATTTGGGGCAGAGCTAGGAGGGGTCAGTTCACTGGTGCACTTTTGTCCATGGTGGGAGCAGCTGCTCTTAAATTGCTTCTGACAGATGCTTGTCCAGTCCTTGGGGTGCCTAGCACAAGAGGCCCCATGCAGTGGATTGTCCCAGTCTGCTCCCAACACCTGCACAGCCATTTCTTTTGAAACCCCCCAGGAATGGTGCTGCCAACCCATCTCTGGGAGATGTATGTCAGCATGTCTCTCTTATGCCCACTGAAACCTTCTCCCTAAGTCTTTTCCTGCTGTCTTGTTACCTCAGAGCACTGCCCTCCTTACCCTGCCAGCTCAGGATCTCTTTGGGAGTGCTCACCTCTCTCATCTCCCAGCTTCCAGCACAGAGCTTGGGAGCTCTGTACTGTCAGAGGCGGAGCCAGCCTCTCAGCTGGCTGTACTGTCCTTGCTGCTCTCCTGCTCCTCATGTCCCTCAACCCCAGTACCCAAAACTGGAGCAGAGGCCTTTGCATTGCAAAGCACTGCAACGGGATCAGATCGTGTTTCCTGCTCACTCCTCTCCTGCCTGTGATCTCTGCTCAGGCAAGTGAGACCTTTCTCTGCTCACCTCCTCAGTCTCTTATGCCAACCTCCTTTCCCTCTCTTTCTGTTTGCCTCCATCCTCACCAAAGTGCATCCTGTTTCCTTCAGACTGAGTTTCCCCATTTGCCTCAGATTAAATGACTTGCACAGCTTCTCTCCACCTGCTGCACAGGAAACTGCCAGGCAAATGATAAATGCCACACAAACACTCCCATGCCTGGGAACCAGATACACTGTTAGCCTGGACACTGTGGGACGTCACGCTAAATCACATCAGCCACGACTGAGTTATGCTGCAGCATGCAAATCAGGGCTTAAAAGAGGTCAGTGAGGAGCTGGATGCAGGACAAGCACAGGAAATCCTGCAGCTAGAGCTGTTGCTCTTCCCTGGGATTTCACACAGTTATGGCAGCTGAGAAATCCCTTCCTGCCCCACAGGAAGACAGACAGGGCCCAGCTATATCCCACCACAGTGCTGCTTTGCCCTGGGAGCTCCTGAGGATCACTGGTGTCAGTCCTCTCCTGGAGTGGGCTTGATATAGAGCTGGTCCATGCAGGATGTTTTTTGTTGCCTGTTAAGACATCTTCCCTCTGAGCCCACATATCCTGCAGTGATGCTGACATATGTTCCAGTGACTGCCTATAAGGGTCTAAGCAAGAGCTGTGCAGAGAACAGGATTCCTACTCATCTGGCTGCAAAGGCAGGGCCCAAGCACTGCATATCAGCCAAAAGCAGACAGGATAAAGCAGTGCAGGAGAATTCCAGCAACACGCTGGGAGGCAGTTGAGGGAGTGCTCCTCTGAGGCACAAGCACACACAGAACCACTCATTCCTTCTGGGAGACACTGTCAGCAGTGTGCTGATATGGCCTGACCTGGTCAAAAGCTGCTCTGCAGGAAGGAACCCAGGAAGGACCTGGATGGGCTCTCTGGCAGTGATGGGGATGGCAACAGGGCTGGAGTTGCTGTTGCTCCTGTCCCACCAGCACACACACATTACCATATGCACTGGTGATGTGTCCCTACCCATGCCTCACTCTGACCCTGCCACCCAGGAACAGGAGGTCTTCTGGGTCCTGTCTGGACACAAAGGTGAGGTACACTCTGAGTAAAAAGCAAATCTAGATTCTGTGTTCATGTAAGCTGTTCAACAGGAGGCAGACAATTTTAACGACAATCCAGTCTTAAGACACTGATCTGGCTCCAGCCCAAGTCTTTGTACTAAGCTCCTTGACATCCTGTTTAGAAAAGCATTATTAAAATCTAATTGCTTCATGCATATATTGCTGTTTTAATTAGAATCAGGAGAGAGAGATGGGAGCAGTAATCAATCTCTCTGATACTAATACATTTTTGAAGAAGAAACTGGCCATGGGAAAAGCCAGTCAAACATCATCTGTGGAAACCAGAGGGAGATATTCCTAGTGATTGTCCACATTGCCAACAGCACAGTCTCAGCGCAGCCAGGAGTGGCCTCCCTAAAGTCCTCTTTGCTTTGAGACGCAGACTGGGATGCTGCACCTGAATTAATTTTACATGTTTGCTACTGTGTCTCTGTTGTACAAAAATGTAATTACTTCAGAGCCATAGACCAGTTAAACCCATCTGCTCAGTTGGCTGCTGAAACTAATGGATATTCTTTGAAACAAACTATCGCAAAATAGAGGCATGCTGGAAAGAAAATGATGCAGAAGTCATCAAGGTCCTCAAGGCAAGCATTTCCCAAAGTAGTCTCTGAATTGCTGAGTAAGTCCCATGGGTACCAAAGACAGAACAAAGTTAAGCAGCAGCTGTCAGTTTCAGCAAAACAGTGGCCAAGATGGTAAAATAAATTATCTGAAGAATAATTGCAGATGTAAGGACTAGAGGGAACCTGTTGACAGAGGTTAGCCAACATTGATGCACATCCTTAACACTAAGTGGATAGGTGCACTACAGAAAAATTCTTCACCAAAAGGCTTGTCAAGCACTGGAAGAGGCTGCCCAGGGAAGCTGTGGTGCCACCAGTGCTGGAGGTATTTAAAAGATATGTTGACACTCAGGGACATGGTTTAGTGATGGGCTTGGCAGTGCTGGGTTAGCAGCTGGAAGTATGACACAAAGCTGGTCACCATAGTGCCACTGAAAGCCTCAAAACACCAGCAAACAGGGTCTGATCCTTGCCTCACTCTTTGTATTGCTGGAGCTGGGACAGACGGACATTGCTGGGGCAGTGCTGCCAGGCAAATGCCACCATTCCTCCCGGGGGCCCTTAAAGGAGGTATCTCCTTGGTGGAGATGGCAGAGATTTTGTCACATCTGGATACCACTTCTGGTTGCAGATTCCAGTGGCATAGTCAGATCATCATCTCAGGAAGGGTTACTGCTCCCCAGGCTGTCTGTTTCCATTCTGATCTGAGCCCTGAGACACTGACTCCTGGTATCACCCTGGTGTGAGGAAATCTCCAAAAGTCAGATGTGTTGTCAGGCTGCAGGTCTGGGGGGAACTAGTAAGGACTGAACAAGAACCTCATGATGTTTTCAGAGTGCTCAGGGTGACAACCAGAGTTGTTCCTCTCCACAAGCACAAAGGAGATGACCACACTTGCTTAGAGGAGTGGTGAAAGCAATTGCTCTGTAGAAATAATGTTGCCTCAACCCCTGTATCCTACTGCTTCTCCCACAAAACAGCTGACCCCATGGATCCTGCATGTAAAGTGCTGAGAGATGCAGACAAATGCAAAGACATCGTGGTTTCTCCAAGCCCTTTGTTGATTCAGCTCTTCCTCTCTCTTCGAGGGAATAGTCACCATCACTAGAGACCTGGGTGAGACACAGCCCAGCAGGGGATGAGCCCATTACAGTGCTGCATGCCTGGCATCAAGAACAATCCTGGAAAGAGATGTTTTCACAGCTGGCAACCAAGCAGGAAATAAAAGGAAGACAGAAAGGAGGCACTTGTGCTCAGAAAATTAAATCCAAATTACAGTAATTATACTTGCATTAACACCCTCTTTGCCATAAAGATGCATAACATCCTTAGGTGAGAGCTGTAACAGCCCTGAAGGTGAGAAGAAGATAACTGGAAAAAAACTGCCAGCTTTTCCCTAGCTTTTAAAATCCTTACGAAGTCTGGATCATCATGAATGGTTGTTTGCTATTTAAATTCCCCAGCAACCACCTGTAGATGAATCAGCAAACCAGCAAGAGCAGCAGAAAACTTGTAACAGAGCGGATTTATTCCAGTAATCCATGATTTAACCATAAAGAAAGGCATTGTTTTCTACATGACAATTTGGGGTTTGTATTCTATTGTATTCTATTGTATTCTATTGTATTCTATTGTATTCTATTCTTAATTATAATATGAGACAAATTCTCACCTCACTCCATGATTAAATCACATCCTTTTGGAGGCATGGGATTACTGACTAAGCTGGGCTCATTAGCATAATTCGGAGTCCTTGGACCACAGAAACTTGATTCACCTTCTGCAACTAAGCAGAATCATGCACAGTGGAGACCAGCCCTGGAAGATGTTGTTGGTGTTTTGGGAAGATCTTCACTGAAACCACTTCCTTGATTTCAGTCCATATCCCCATGTAACCTCCATGCTGTCAGGTCCTCTCAAGACTTTATAAGTGCACTCTGCTAGATCAGCTGAGGAATGAATAAGAAATTTGAAATGCCAGTGAAGACACCAATCCACCCTCCCAAATGAACCAGCAGACTGCCCTGAGATTTCATCCCAGGTTTTTCACTGATAAATCACTGCTCTTTTGCAATGATTTTTCAGCTGGTTACTCTTCCTGTTTCTGGCATAACTTCTGCACTCTCTGGACTCTCCTGGTTTAGCACAGACATGCACTTGCCATTTGGTTTGGTACCAGAAGACAAGTACAGAACCACAGAAGGTTCCCTCAGGAGGGGCAGGTAAAGCCAAGGATGCTTACAGAGGCTGAGAACAACACTAAGGCCCTGTGTAATACATGGTATAAGAGCAGCTGTCAGTCTTGTAAATAGCCCAAATGTTTGATATGTTCTGTCATACAACAGACAAGACCTTGAGTGGATTTTCTGCAACACAGGCAGGCAGTTCCAAGCCAGACAGCACTAATTAAGAAACACTAGGTGAGTGTTAATGAAAGAAATTTTGAGAGGTGAGAGAAAATGAAGTGTATGAACCCTTCTCACCTCCTGTCCCTGGTCCTGTGTGCCATTTCTTAGTCACTGAAAAAAAAAGGAAAGGAATTTTCTAGAAAGGAAAGAAATAAGACAAGATGACAGCTGTGCTGGATTGGTGTGTCTGTGCTGTGCCCTGATGAGAAAGAGGCTCTGAAAGATCTTAATTTTAAGTTAATGGTTTCACCTACAGAAAGAGAGGCAGAAGGTAGTTTAAGGGGTGAACAGAGGTGTTGATATACCAGACTGAGTCCAGCAGAGACTACTGAGACTGCTGGTGGCTGCAGGATTTGCACTGAACAGATACTAAGAGTGCTGGGCTTGCTCAGCCTGTAGCAGACGCAGTTCTGGGTGACCTAACAGGCACCTGCCTGCACCCAAGTGGAGGATATTAAAAAGATAGAAATGGACTCTCTGTAGGAGTGCACAGCAGGAGAATGAGTCACAACAGCCATAAACTGAAACAGGGAAGGATTCAATGTGACATAAGAAAGTTTTTCTCCACTATGCCACTTAGTCATTGGAACACGACTCCAGAGTGGCTGTGAGATCTCCAGCGTTGGAGTTTTTCAAGAGAAGCCTAAGCTCTGGGCAACCTTGTCTGATCTCAGGGCTGTACTTGCTCTGAGCTGGAGGCTGGACTAGAGATATCTCAACATCACCTCCAGCCTGAAGGTGTCCATGGCTTTGCAATCCCAGGATGTTCTTCATCACCAAGTGTAAACTGGAGGATGAGTCTTTCAGCTCTACCCTACTCTGTTATCATGCTCTTATTGCAGACAGCATTTCTAACCAAATATTCTCTTAAACCTTATAGAGCTCATAATGTCAGAACCAGTGCAGACCAATACAGCTCTCAATTCCCAGCTCCTGGAGAACACTGACACAGAGGGAACCAGCTCCCCAGCACCCTCCTCCTAGACTATCTAGATGCTGTGGAAGCTACATATACCAATTTGAATGTTGATGTCAAAGGGCTGAAGAGAAGAAGGTCCTTCAGTGAAAAATGACAACCAGGAAGCACTGGAGAAAACCCATGGAGAGCAGAAGCCTGAGGCAAATGGTGACAGGACCATGGAGGAAGCTAGACTACAAGTCTGTGAGAGCTGGCAAGGATGAGAAAGTGGGGATTGTTTCCCCATGCCTACCCACAAGTTGAAAAGCTGACTTAAGAGGGGAGCTTACATAATCCCAGACATGAAGACAAGTTATGTTATCCCATTATGCTTATTATATCAGTGGCAGAAAAAACGATAACATGGGTTTAGCACTGATAAATTTCTACTGTTACTGTAGCACCTTGTTGTTGCTGAGTGCTTGCAGTTTGATTGTTTAACAGACAGGCTAAAAATTAGGCCATAATCAACAAAAGTGAGGAGTTCAGGAGTCTGTAAATGCAGCTATGTGGCCTGTTCTGAGCTGTCATTACCCCTTTGTAAAAGCTGTGAATTTCTCTCTGTAATGCTGCCTGACAATTCCCCTATCATGTCAGTAAGATCAAAAAGTGGAAGTAGATTTTATATCTTTTTAAACCCAGAAATAATGATTAGGATTCACACGGCTTCAGTCAGTATCCTGAACACAATGACTCTTCCTAGAGCTAAAACAGACCTTTCACTAAAAGACCAGATGTTTTGACCTGAAGGAGTTTGAGGGATGCAGACAAGCTAGTGCCATGCTAAACACGTGTACTCAAGTCTTTGTTTAATTTGGTCAGCTGCCAAATCCCGTTATATCTCTGTCTGCTGATTTTAAAGAGCTTTCCTCTATTGCAAATCTCTCCCCATGTAGGTGCATTTAGGATGAGATTGAATTATATTTTTTAAAATATATTTAGATATTATATAGAATTGCATTACATCCTATATGTTATGTAATATTTTATGTATGCATACAGTATAGAAAATAATTGTATTACATATACAATCTTAAATTACACATTTTAAATTATAAGTTATAAAGCTTTCAAGGTCCTCAAAACCTCCTTAAAGTTATGTTTCCCAGGTAAATCACCTTGGTCTTTTAAGACTTACTTTCCATTTCTACTTTCTACCAATCAATCAATGGGTCAATCAATCAATCAATCAATCAACCACCTCCACTACAGAGTCAACCCTGAATGTGTGCAGAGACCTCTTCCTAATTACATTTGAAGTTCTGCTGGTCCCAGCTCTCTTTAACAGAATCCACACAGGTGTTTTGTAGTGCTTTTTCTTTTAAGAAGGGTGATTATTTTCCAGAAAAAGTCCATGTTCAACTGTTCTTTGAGGCATAAGTAGTATCTTGGCAAAGGTTTACCACAGGTCTGAGTCAAACAGCAATTGTCAAGTAAGGCTGAAAGCCCATGGAATACTATGTGTATAAGGGAGTGTGGTGGTGTTTAAGAGATCTCATGATGATAGACAAGCAATTCTTTCTGAAGCAGGGGAAACAGGTCAATTGCAGTGTTTAAGTTTCCTCTAAGTCCTTCAACCACATCACATAATGTGCGGCATTTCTGTAGCACCTCCCAGACCAATCCACATGAGCCTTTCAAAGACCTGGAGTTACTCATTTAGGGAGAGGCAGGGACAAGGTGCACTCAGGGGTTTCACGAAAGCCCAAGAAAGCCAAAATCACAGGCTGTGAAGCCCAGGCACAAAGGCTGTACCTCTCCAGTGAACCCCTGCCAGTTACTTCAAGTCGGGAAAGGGACAGGGATAGAGAGGAGACACCGACTGGAGATACCAATTGACTTGTCTTGTTAACCCCTGCTCAGCCTGCCACCATAACTGTGTATTTCAGAGATAAGGAAACCGAGTGCTGGAGCTCTCTCTGCCAAGCTGTATCTCTTTCTTCCTTTGCAGGTACGCAGTGGTGGTGCTCCAACTTCTCCCTGCTTTTCTAAGTCAGAGCTCAGACTAACCTTGGCTTGAAATGCAGACCTGATTGCAGAAGACTTTGCCTACCACATAGGCATCTGAAAAATCATGGCTGGCAGCACATCCCTGGCTATGAGCAGGGTAGAAGCACTCTCAAGAATGACATTTCCCCACACAGCAAGGTACAAGCAACTTGGAGTTTTCCCAATCATTGCAGAAGGGACAAGTCTTCTGCAAGTCTTTATACCCCACAGACAATCAGGATTTCTATCCTTGGTCTGCACTTCAGGCTCAAGCTCCCCCAGGCTCTCCTGGTTGCAGAAGCGGGACCCACATCCCTCTCTTTTGCTGGTGCTTTAGTTTGGAAAACCCCATGAGGTTGAGCTGAGTGAGACAGCACCTCTACAGCCCTGCCTTCAGCCTCCTGGCAGCAGACAAGAAAAGATTCCTCAGGGTGGGCTTACATTTCACTTGTGCTGCCTACCTTTTTCAGCCCTCAGGTTGCAGGAATCATTTGGCTGCAGTGTTTTTACAGCATAGCTTTTCCTCTTGAGCAGGCAGTTCTATTTGATACCAAATCCATCAGCTCTTTGCTCAGCTCTTTTATGAACTTAAACCAAGAGGCAAAGCCTGGCATGCTTTTGTTGTTGTTGTTGTTATTGACAAGAAATAAACAAAATTATTAATTTTCTGCACTCCCACTAAGCATCCATCAGTTAGCCAGGCCAGATAAAATGAGAGCCTTTGAGTTCATTGCTCTGGCTTAGCATGTTGCTTCAGTGCAAATCAAAATAGGAAACCTAATCCTGGAGAAGGATGAACATCCTCCAATCTCACAGCTGCATTTGCAAAGTTGTTTCTGGTCATTCTGATGTCTGACTGTTTTGGCGTCTTACTTCTGACAGCAAGTCTATATAATCATTAAAAAGTCAGATGAGGCAAAAAAATAAGAAAGCAGTAACTGAGCAGTGCTGATATTCATGCACCCTCTTGTGCTTCTGGGAAGGATCCTTTCTCCTCTCCTCAGGATATAAGAGCCAATACCAGCAACCATGTGGGGAAATTTCTGCTCTGGATGAGCGGGGTTAGTGTGTACCAAGACAGCACAGGCTTGCAGGGAAATGCAATGACTTCTATTAACTCAAATAATACATATCTGGAGAATAAGTGCTTTAGGGCAAAAACACTTATCTTTTCTTCCCAGGAATACTTATTTGTGTAATAGAAGGTGGTATCTCTAGCCACATACTTTGATTTGATTACTGTGTTTGAAACCATTCTGACCACAACAGCCCCAGCCCCCTGGGAAGGGCAGAAGTTACCTGATCAACTTAACAGCCTTTATCTGATGTATTTCCTGGGAGAATTTTAGGAGATGATAGGATCAGGAAGCTGAAAAAGGTAAATGCAACAACTATCCAGAAAAGAAAATGATTCCGTTTAATCTCCCTTTTCAGAAGATTAATGGAACAAGTCAACAACCTGTAACTGCCTAAAATGCATCATTGCTAACATGAATTTGCACCAAAGAAGTCATACTGAATCAATCTGATTTCTTTTTGCAACAGTACAATACACTTTGTGGACAGGAAAGACATGCATGGAAGTCATTAACCATGACCTCGGGAAGACTTTGTTATTGTCTCCCTTGATATTCTGATCCTGAAGTGAGACAATAGAGCTACATAAAGTGAGTAGAAACTAATAAGACCCAGCTGAATATTTGTACCCAGAGCTGTCAGCACTGAGATGTGTGTGACTCTCACAGCACCGAGGTCTGGTGGGGATCTGGTCAGAGTTTCTGTTACTGCTTGGATAGTGGGACAGACGGGAAGGCTGCAGGTGTCCAGGAAGGCAGGACTGGAATTTGAAATTACTTTGCTGTGAAATTACCCTGCATGTGAATTAGCAAGGACAAATGCAAGATACTGCGAGTGAGCAGGGACAATCCCCAGCACAAATACAGGATTGTGGGGAGGGAGTGTTCTGCCATCAGGGTTGGAGTTAGAGGGATAATCACCTGGATGGGACCTGACACTCCTGTGAAACAGTAACACAGCCAGCTCAGCCACTGCAAAGGAATGGGAGCATCATGGGCAGGCATGTGAAGGGATCTCTTTGTGCTGAGGAGGGCAGCACGCACAGGACATGGTTCAGCAAGGGCACAGTTCATGGAAGGTCATCTGGGGGATAACAACGCAGTCTCATAGCTGCATTTGCAAAGTTGTTTTTAGACTTTAGCCCAACAGGTGGGAGGTTGGAAAACACAACATTGTCCTGGCAAAACAGGTCTCTGCACTGACTAGGCCCCATGGGGAGTGAGGAGCTCAGGCACACCTTAGACTGAGAGCAGTGGGATTACTGGCAGCTCCCTGGTGAGATATGGGAGTAGAGGAGACCAGGGGATGTTTGCCCTAAGATGGCCTCACACAGTTGGTGCCTGGCATCCCTTCTCACAAAATCAGTCAGTGAATTGGAGCATAACAGTTTCCCTCCAGGAGAACCTCAGAGCTGCTTTGATTGTAGCCATCACTGCATCTCACAGCCAGCGGGACTGTAAGTCAGACCCTCTTCTCCTCTGCTTCACAGGGCTCTTCCTTTTCTCCATAGGATAAAAATAATCCTCTTGCGTCAGTTCCATCTCTGTGAGCAGTGAGACATTTTATTCATTGGCAATCCCTTCCCTTCTCTCATTTAAACAATTCTGTATTGAACCCATCAAATTAATTTGTGCAAGGGACATTTATTTGCCCTGTCTGCAGGTGTAGGTATCTCAGTTTCTTTTCTTTTGGAGGAGGCTGGGGGTGGCACAAGCATGAGCTGGGGAGAGGCTGAGGAAAGGCCGGAAGCAGCGCGATGGTTTCAATCAGGGCATGCAGGGGCATGAAGGGCTTCAGATGGATGCACCTAGAGTCACTAAAGCCATAGGTGAAGTCTGCAAGTGAAGGGCTTTTTACAGCAATCCATTTGGGGTGTGTTTTACAATGGCACAGACATACTCTCCCAGGCAAGGAGCTGCCCTCTGTGTCTCCACAGGCAGCCTCAGCCCTTTCCAGCCCAAGCTGGCTGTTTGGGGAAAGCTGTGTCAGGCTCTGGCAGAGGCTCAGGAAGAGTTACAGGAATGTGCCAGATATCAAGCTGTTCCTTTGGCCCTCATAGCTACATTTCTTCCTATTCCATGTCATGCCAAATTTCCTGCATTTGTCACTGTAGAGAACACCACCATGCTCTGCAATAAGGAACACTTGTCCCAGAGCTCCCAGTAAATGCCCAGGGACAAGGTATCACAGAATCGTAGAACCTTAAGGGGTTGGAAAGGACCTGAAAGACCATCAAGCCCCAACCCCCACCCTACCATGAGCAAGCACACATCCCACTAGACTGGGCTGCTCAAGGCATTATCCAATCTGGCTTTGAACACTGCCCAGGGTTGCACTATCCACAGCCTCCCTGGGCAACCTGTCCTGTGGTCTAGTTGATTTCACAGGAAAAGAATTCTTCCTAGTATCTAACCTAAATTTCCCCTCTCAATTTGTATCCATTTGCCTTGTAGAGCTCCAAGAAGAGTAAAAGCCCCCTTCTCAAAGTTTTGGGGCATGACTGGATTCTGTGAGGCAAGGCAAAAACATGATGGGAAGGGGTCTTGCAAATGAAGACCAGTGTCCTGCTCTCCATCCCTACTGAATGAGTTCTCAGGTGCTCAAAACACTACACAACCATGAGCTGGGGGAGAATCAGTTACATTTCTCCACCTTAACTGCATGACCAGTGGAAGCAATGGCAAACAGAGGCCAAACCTACGCCACAGAGGTAAAGAGCCAACAAGGAGCTGCTGACCTATATTCCAGGATTTTGTGTGCTTTGCTGGCCAGGTCCCCCATGGGGTGCCTGCTCCTTCCTACTTGTACTATGATTCAGCTTCTCATCCCTTCCCTCATACCACTGCCATCTCATCCCTCTGCCCCTGGCTCCACTTACTAATTTTCTTCAGTTTTTCAGTGATCTGGCTGGCTCAGCTTGAAATTTTATGCTCAATAGTCTGTGACATCCAAGTGCAGGAAGGAGGCAGCAGAGCCTTGGACAGGGCTGGCTACCTCTGCACCCCAACTGCATCTCCACTCCTACAGTATGACCATATTGGATGTGTCCTAAAAGCACTCAGCAGGACAGAAGAGGCTATAGGAGAGTAGATCCGTGGTGCCTATGGACAAACATCACTTGGCTGCTGTGGCTCCAAGGGAGATGGGTGTCCTCATCCTACTCAACATGGAGAGGAGATGTATCTCATCCAAGGACATACAGAGGCCAGGACCATGGCTGGGTCTCTGAGGCCCCAGGCACTGCTTTGCATCTTGTCCTCATGACAAGCCATCACCCTGTCCTTCAAACACGCTCTGTGGCTCAGACGCTGAGCTAACAAGCTTTCCTCCTCTGTTCCCCTGTGCAAAGCCAGTGCTCAGGAATAGCTGCTGAGAGCTGCTTGGGGCTCTCTGGTATAAAATCAGCTCACCCTCAGATGACCTGGAGGATAAGCACCCGCGTTACTTCCTTCATCAGGCCACTCTAATCAGTTCTGGCAGAGGGGCTGAATATTGAATTGTCTCTGCAGAGCAGGTTGATGGCTGGAAGTCCTGCACTCACATCCAGCCATTGCTGGAAGAATGAGAGCCTCCTCAAAAGCCACCACTACTGGCTTTGCCAAAGCCATGCTTTGAAAACAGCTTGTTCCCCTAGGGGTCCCTCTGCCCTTGTACTGGGGCTGTTCTTCAAGCAAAGAACTGGTGATTTCTCAGGATCTCCCAATTTCCAGGATGGGATTTAAGTCATCTGCAGAGAAACAAATGCACAGAGGACAAATAAAGAAATAGGAAGAACAGGTGAGCCAAAGAGATACTGTGAAGCTGAGCAGTGCCTCACTTGCCATAATATTGCCCTGTGCTTCCTGCCGAGGCACTGAAGAAAGCTGAGGCTCCAGCTCAAGAGGAGCTGTGCAAGTTGAACAGGCATATTCAGGCAATTGCAGATCTAATCAAAATGAAAGTCCTTTGAAAACAAAAGGCAAGGCTTCTTCTCATGCATTAGGCATTTCCCAGGACAGGCAGCAATGGGCTCTTCAGGCTGCAGAGGAGCAAAGTCCAGACTGCTGGGATTTGGGGAGCTCTAGCATGGCAGACACCAAAGAACAGGCACAATGTGTGCACAAAGGAAGAGAATGCAAAGCCTGAAGATAAAACGATGCTTGTAGCAACACAACAGCACCAATGTGGCAAAACAAAAGAGAAGGTATAAACAAGACACAACAGGAAACCAATTTTGCTCAGTCAGATTGAGATGTCAGTTATTAAGGACAGCAAATACAAGGACACACACCAAATTTATGCCTAAGAAGTCTTGACTATTACTGACCACAAAACCAAATCCCCCTAGCATTTTTCTCCAAATCACTAGTATTGCAAAATGGAGTGGACTCACATCACTTTCAAACATAGGCAACTCTTTTTATTGTACAGACCTTCAAAGACAAAACTTAAAAATCAAAGCCAGTCTTCTTGGCTTTGTCAGTATCCCCTTGACAGCACACAGCACCTCACAGAATAAGACTTGCACTTTAGAAATTATTCATAAGTACTATGGATTTTTTGTAAAATGGGACCTTTTCTTGCTTCAGTTGCCAGTGTTTCCATTTAACGTACTAAATACATTTCACTCTGACCACTGGGAATTGACTCCAGCTTAAAATAACTTGTAAATACGCTGATGTTCTCCCTCCAACAACTGCCAAACACAGCAGCCACAGAAAGGGACATTACATAACAAAAAAAGGTTGAAGATGTGGCCAGGAACAGAAAAAGGAAGAAAAATTCCAGCTCTTGACCTTGGGGTTCAACAATGTTTCTGCTACATGGAGCTGTCTTCTTCCTTCACATACATTGATGCAACCCAAAAGTTACTTCACCAAAAACAAAGAAAATACATTTAATGAGATTATTCAAGTCCTGTCAATCTACCCCTGCTAGTTTGGGTTAGTTCTCCAAACATGCTGTGTCTAAGGTTGCCAGACCTCTGCTCAGGATCCAGAACCCTTTGTAACTGTGGGGCAACACTCTTGGACACCTGGATTTGTGCACTGTGGCTGTGCCCAGGGTGTCCAGGTAAATATCCAGAGGCTTCCTTTTTGCCCAGGAACTGTAGTCTGCTGGCACATGGACCATCTCATTTCCCAAGCAACAGCTTTCCAAGTTTAGACAGTCCCTTTATTTTATCTCAGGCTATGCTAGAATAGGAGGAACTGTGGGACAGTGGAGGGAGAAGAGATCCTATGGTGATGCAAAGGTCTTCCTGCTAATGGCTTTCCTAGCACAGTGTCAGGGCAGGAAATCACGGAGGGCAAGGAGAAGGCAGAAGGGGCACAGGAGCCTGCGCTTGCCCGTGTTCCCTCTGGTGGTTGTTGATTTACAGTAATGAGTCACAGGGCTGTTCAGCAAAACAGCCACAGGCCACAAGCAATGCTGCTCGCAGCCTGGCGAGCTCCACACCAGCGGCATAGCCTCTTGCTGGGACCTGCAGGCCCTGAACCCAGAGACTGTTACAGAAACCACCTCCAGACCTTCCTGCTCCAAGGCAGGCTCAAAGACACCTATCTGTACCAGTCTCCAACCTTGAGGCTCTTCTTGAAGGCCTCCAGCACTGGGTTTCCTTCCCATACCAAAGAAAAAACACCAGTGCATATATCCCTACATGGCTTACAAAAGTGGCATGGAAATCTGTGAACAGTCAGACACAGGGTTTCACAAGTCCCTGGATGCATGCCATGTTCCTCAGCTCTCCCCCTAACAGAGAGCAGCTACTTGCAACTAGACTAAATAACAGGGGAGGTTCTGAAAAGAAAGCAAAAAGCATTTTCAAAGTTCAGAGTAAGCCATCAAGCTGCAGGTCAGTTTTTATGAGACCCAAACTCATTTGCAATGTGCTGCCTTATCCAGAGGCCAAACTGGCTCTGAAGGAAGCAATTCTCATGAAGGCAAGGCACAGCAGCACACCAAATTCCTCCAGCACTGCTTGTGCTTTGTGCTTCTGGGTCACTGAGCAATTAGCCAGTTCTGAAGAGACACTGAGAAAATTGGCCATTGCTGAGCAGCACAGAAGACACTGAGAGAGAAGCATTTGCATGAAAATGGAGGGACTAAGAATTACACTACTAGAAGAGCAAAACTTGACCTGTTTGGAGAGGGAGACAAGTGCTTTTCTCTCAGACAGAATGAGAACTGCTGGAACAGTAAATTTAGGGACAAAATATACTTCCCTCAGTACTAAACAGCTCACCAATCCAGGACTGACGTGACCTTGGATAATGGATCTAATAATACAGTCAGATGTGCAGATAGACTGTACATATTGTGACAGAAGGAGAGAGTTCAAGTTTGTATTTCCATATGTATGTGTTGGTTGGTTGATCCCTTACACCTCCCACAGCTACAGGAAAACAATAAGGACAGAAAAAATCTCCTGATCCTTTACTCCTTCAAGTTACTCCCTGCCATCCTAGGTGATAGTAACACAAGGCTACAAAGCATGATCAAGCATGATCAAGTATGACTCACTTCACAGTGTTCCAGGCTAGAACCTGCTCTGGACATCAGTGGAAACTGCAAATAGGCATGAAACCAGGGTCCCTTCCTGAGACCACTTGTGTGCAGTGGGTGATGCTGGGGAGGGTGAAGGAGGAAGAAACCTCAGGCCCCAGGAGATCTCTGTGCTGGGATACAGTGCTGGGGAGGAGGACAGGTTGAAGAGATTTCAATCACTCTTCTATTATCTCCTTCATAACTTCAGATGCTTACACCAACGTTCCCCAAATCCCCTTTCCTCTTTCATCTCCTTAAAACACCAACATCCTCCAATGGTCCATCACAGTTCCCAAATCCCTCCCAGACCCTGCCATCAGCCATGGCCAAAAAGCCACAGTGCTTCAAGAAGCAAAACTCAATGCTCCTTCCTTGGCTGAATAGCCTTGGGATGGATCTGGCTGAGGGCAAAATTATCAGGGCTGCAAAGGTGCTCAGAGTCCAGAGGTGACACTGGCTGGTGTGAGAAGGGACAGAGAGAGCAGAGCAGCTGCTGCCCATCATGTGCACATGGATGTGAATGGTCAGTGTAAGAGCTAGCCCTTACCCCTCATTAATCCCCACGTTATAAACTGGTCACAGGCACAAGGCATCAGACCCACAGGTGTGTGCCTACAGCTCCTGAGCGTGCATAGTCCTGGCACTGTGTCCTGGTGTGGGCAAGCAGCTATGTTCCCCTTCCCACTCCACGCATGCCCAGCTAGACCCAGTCAATTAGGATTTACTGCCTGGGAAGTAATTCAGTTGTTACCAAGAAACAGAAAAAAAGAGATGTTTTGCATGTGAGGAAACCAGTAGCAGGAACAGAGATTATCATCCTAAATAATCCAAGATAAATATCCAAGACAAGCATTAGGCAAAGAAGTTGTCTGCCTCCCTCGCATTCATCCTGGGTACTGGCCAAGAAATTTGCCTCAGCCTCAGCAAATTCTGTATTGTAACTTTTCTCTGATCCACTTTCTCTTCTATTCTTACACTGCTGTGCTCTCCTAAAATTTCTAAAAAACATTGCACACTGCTTTTTTACTATGTTCTGCTTACTTTTGGCACTGGCAGAGGTTAAGCCAGGCTACTTTAGCAGTTTTAAAAAAATAAACCAAAGCCTATGAGCATGCATTCTTCTGACTGTGATGACAAAATGCTTTAATTTCTTCCAACCCTCGAACAAAACCCGGAAGGCTCACTAATTAAACAGCTCTGCCCCAAACTGATTCTTCTTACAGCAATACTTCCCTCGGGTGAACTGCACCACCAAGGTCATTACAAATTAGAAATGATACTTTATTAGTTAAACAATTCATGCCTGACATCCGCTGCAATATTTAAAGAGTGCTTGGAGTCTAAAAGTGGCTTGGATGATAGCAGAGATTCACTTGTTCCTACTGCTGCATTCTAAAATACTCCAGGCATTTCTGTCCCCCCACTTCTGAGCAGAAGGACCCAAACTAGTTTCACTTCATGGAAATAAATACAGCTTGGGGCAAGGGGGTCTCTCTGTCCTGCCCCAGAGACTTCAGTCTGTGGGGGTATAGGGGGATATCCAGGACTCAGATCCCCATGGCACAGACACTTGGACACCCACTATGTTTGACATCTCATGTACACAGGACCGTGTGCCCTCTGCATGCCCTTGACACAGTGCCTGATGGGTGGCAGAGACTCTCTCCCCAGCTTGTTTTCAAAAAGAAATGCACCTTTTCCCATGAGCCACTATGAGTTTAGGATGTCAAAACTCACGAGGAATTTTAGACCTTTTTTTAAGATTTTACTATGTCTCTTGGTGAAAGTCAGTTCTGAAAACACCACCTGAGTGCTTTCGAGAAGTTCCCCCCTTGGTGTATTTGTTCTGCCAAGTGTTCATAAATGAGACTGTGCTAATGTAGCTGACAGCAAAACTCAGACTATTAAATAACACTTCTCAAAGATCCTCAAGTGTTTTACAAACATGAATTAATTGAGCTGCAGGCCAACCCTGTAAATTAAAGAGGTCTTGAACCTTCCTTCCTTGCTCAAGGACATGAAGAGAGGAAGGGAGGACCAAGGTCTGATGAGAATCAAAACATCCTTATTATCCCCATTTCCACTTATCCATCACACCAGCTCAAACTAACAGCCAAAACCAAATAATCTCAGAATGGCTGGAATTTTACCAGGATGACGTTAATTCAGTCACTGTTTGTAAGCTCTGTCTTGCAAGCCCAGCAATAGCTAAGGAATCTGCAGAACATGGAGGAGACAGCACTGTGTCTATTTTCAGGGGAAGTTTGGGGTTTGGAATGATGTGACTATTAAGAGTTCTCCCAAAACAGTTTGATTTGTCTGCAAGTTTTACTTGTCAAAAGCAATTTTCCCAGCTGTTTGAGAAGGCAGCCCCCTGTGGCATCAGTGTGAAACATAGGGGTAGTGGGACTTGGATGAATCCCTGACTGCCCTGTCCCTTTGGCATACTGGGCTCTGCCAGAACTCAGCAAAAGACACCTTTCTACTGGCAAAGGAGCTGACAGAGCAAGACCAGGCAGCTGAACTCACAGATGGCCCCTTCAGAAGCACTTGCTGTGGCTGGTCCACTTTTTTGTCCGGCAGTTTTCCCCACTGGGCTCTATGGGGATCAAATGGCAAAGAGAACAGCCTGGGATACGCAGGTACTGAGTCAGGCATGGACGGGTTTTTCTATATGCAAGGAGGCAGCTGGGATGTCAGGGCTCCTCTGCACAGTTTTGGACCTTCTTAACTTACAAAAATCTTTGGAAATTCTGTAACTGTCAACTCCAGCCTGGGGAATCCCAGAAAAGAGGGAAAAATTTTACAAAGGAAAGATGGTTGCACAGGGTAAGGCTGTAAAGAGTACACTCAGTTGATCTTTAGAGGAACCTGGATCAATACTCTGGAAATACATCTGACTTCCTACCGTGAGATGATATTCTTGCAAACACAGCTGGAGGCTTGCTGCTAAGGACACAAAGGCTGGCGCTGGCAAAGGAAGGAGATGGACAGGAGCACACAGTGGATGGCACAGCCTGTTCTCACAGGGCTAGACGTCCCTATGCTAAAACATTCTCTTCCATCAGCTAAATCTCCTCACGACTTGCTCATTTATGACACTGAGCAGGCTAGGCCAAATCCATCACTTTGCCACCACACTGCATGTCATCTGTTTTAAATACTTGTATCTGTCAAGCTGGCTGCAGTCAAAAACCCCCACACATAACCAGTTGTGCCTGAACATCCTTCTTTCCTCTCCACATGTGTGGGAAAGTTAGCTCAGTGTTCAGTGTCCCTTCAAAACTAACCAGGCCAGCAGAAGACAGATAGTTTAATAACATCAGAGCAGCAGAGTCCATTTCCATCCCATTTATAAGTTGCATGGGATGTAGTTACATGTTGGTTAACGGTCAGCAGTAAGCATCAGACTTACTTCTAAATTCACAGTTTAGATTGCTTTGTCAACAACATGCAATTTGCCTACAAAGAAGGTCAGCAAAGAGAAATTACAACATCCATAACTGCATGGAGGGCTGCTGCTGGCCACCAGAAACAGAGGGACACATTTGAATTCACACCTGAAGGATGGGATGCCATCCAGAGGGTCACAGACAAGCTTGAGGAGTAGGTCCATGCAAGCATCATGAAGCTCAAGGCCAAGTGCTGGTGCTGCACCGGGGTCAGGGCAGCCCCCAGTGCCAGCCCAGGCTGGGCATGAGCAGACCCAGAGCAGCCCTGCCCAGAAGGGCTTGGGGGTGCTGTGGGTGAGAGGCTGCACATGGCCTGGCCATGGCACTCACAGCCCAGAGAGCCAAACGTGTCCTGGGCTGCATCCAGAGCCCCGTGGGCAGCAGGGGAGGGAGGGGATTCTGCCCCTCTGCCCTGCTCTGCTGAGAGTTCTCAGGAGTTTTGAGAAACCTGATCTAGTGGAAGGTGTCCCTGCCCAGGGCAGGGGTTTGGAACTAGATGGTCTTGTAGTCTCTCCCAGCCCAAACCATTCTATGACTCTGGCCCACAGTGCAGTATTGCTGGGTGCTGATCAGTCCACAGCTGCAATGAAGAGGAGAGCAGCCACATTTATGTGTATGTGACTCTCCACTGCTTAAGTCCATGTGCAGGCAGGGTCTGTGGCAGACACTGTGCTCACCCATGCCCAAGAAGGACTCATAAATCACCAAGGAAACTTATCCTGAGCCAACTTAATGACAACCCAGAGAACTTCGACAGTCTCAGTCTGAAGTATTGCAGGAAATAGAAAAGTATGAAGCATATGAGAGATACTTCTCCACAGCTTCCACAACTTAGCCCCAAACAAAATGCTGCATTACTGTTTTCTATGCCCTCTCTGCACAGGGAAGATTCACATTTCCAGCGGCAGACAGCTACAGGAACCTTTTAAAAATCATTCTGAGGACTCTGGAGTGACACAAGTGTGATTAGTTCCTGGCCAAAGACCCTGCCTAATACAGCAGATTAGTAGAGTATATAAAACATTTGGGAGTACATAAATAAAAGATGATCATCTTGAGAGATTGCTTTCTTGGATCAGTTCTAAAAAGCCTGAAACTGAAAGACTCCACTTAACACAAGACAACTGGATATGTGAACTACAAGGGCATAAAAGGCCATTGCATTTACAGTCATTCAACTCATAGCTGGATGAAAACCAGAAAGCATATCCAGTAATAGATCCACATAAGAGATGTTATCATCCTTCACAATTGGCCCTCATGGATGGGTGAAAAAAAAGTTCACCAACCCACAGAGGCACATGTATCTCCTTGCTGTCACTTGAGACAAGGACCCCAAGTCTCCTTACATGTTAGATACTGTTTGCTCATTTACAGGAAAGTTGACATGGCGGTCAAGTGACAGGCTCTGATGCAGGAGCAAAAGAAAACAGGTAGCATGGTTTGTGTGGGAGGACTTGGGCAAGAGCTGGGTTCTCCTTTACTTGATTTCAAGGAGTTTTGCAAATAAACCCCAAAACTCAGAAAATATGTGAACTTTGGGAAACAAATTAACATCTGCAGAGCTTGTCTGGACCGTGGGAATATTGGGGACAGCAAACCCCCTTCCCACCAGTCCCCACTCCTTACCAGAAGCAAACTCAGTCCTCTTGCTCAAACAGGAACAGACAGAAGGATTTAACATCTCGGACATCCTACCCAAAAGGCTTGAGGTAATTGTAAGTACCTTGCTAGAGAGAGGAGCTTTGCCAACACCATTGCATGGAAGGAGAGAGGACAGTGATAAGGTCTGAGGAGACCTTCTGTGGTTGGGAGAATGCAGCTTATCCTTACCTTGGGCATCTTGCGTAGATTGGGAGAGAGCTTCAAGCAGGTGATGAGGCCTCGTTCATCTCCAACAATGATAATAGGGTAGACAGGATTAAACTGGATGTGTGTTGTTTTATTTTTCTTCCTGGTCACCACTAGCTGCGTGCAGAGAGGTTCAAGCTTATTAATGTTCAGATCAAACACATGGGCCTGGGAAGGAAAAAAAAAAAACCAAAAACAAAGAACGCAAAAGGGATTAATTAGGCAAGAAGATTTCTTGCTGACAGAATGATGGCTGGAGAAATCAGAAAGAAAAAAACCATTCCAGCCACAGCACACAATTACCATCTGTGCTCAGGGCTGTGGTCTTCTTTTAAGTAACCAGTGTGCAGAAATCAGGTGCTGTTTGTGAGAACTGCCCCTCTCCTGCAGGGGCTCACGGGCAAGGGCCACTTCCCTGCAGTGGGTGCAAGCCTTGGCAAGGCTCCAGCTGATCTGGGCTGGAGAAGGGTCAGAGCCAGCACTGCTAACCCCACAGACCTTAATATCCCTTCTCAGTGTGAGTAATGAGACAAACAGACATCAAATCAGAGTCTAATACAGATTGATGCCCAAAATGGGGAATGCTGTCAGAAATTCTGATTACTGCTTATTACAGAACTCTCCAACATTTTCAGTTTAATAATAACAACAATAAAGACACAAACCAGTAAGTAATGGGGAAGCGACGAGAACAGCCATAGTATAATTAGAATGTGCCCTGGGGTAATGCCAGAAAAGAACAGGACAGCTTGGCAGCTCTCTCCAGCCCAGACACTACACCTGCACATATGTCCTTCTCCCATGGCATCAGGAAAAGTGCCAGGAAATTAGCCAAACAGGAAAGGTGAGGGTGGAGGGAGAGAGGCCAAGGGTCCACTCAGGTAGGAGTCCCACCGGCATGGACTTCAGACCTCTGGCACAGTGACACAGACCTGCCACATCCCCAGCTGCACAATAATGCACATTTCATTGTTCAGAGGAAAGAGTGGCAGTTACTCAAGAAAATGAATTAACTTAACACTATCTCCCAATAATTGCAATTAGCTCCAGTTACTGATACAGACTGCAAAGGCTAATAAAACATGATGTGCCTCTCTTGCCCAGGGCTGAGGTGAGCCATTTCCAGCATCCTGAATTTCCACCTGATATCCACCATGAAGATCTTCAGCCTTATGTTTCTCTTCCCTTTTCTGTCTTCAGAAAAACTAGGAAGGGAATGCTTTATGCTAACAAGTACAGTGGGAATATAGAGGAAATTAGAACTGAACTACTTGTAAATCTCCTTCCAGCTGTGGCTTGTTTACCAGCACTTAAGAGACAAAGGAAACATGTAATTTCAACAGTATGCCATGTTGACAATTTGCATCTAGGAATTATCTGAAATCAGACAATGCTACTCTATAAAAGCTTATTCCAAAGAGTATGGAAGGTATCAAATCACTACATGTACTTTCCCATTATGCACCAATGAGTCAGTGAATTTTATCTAAATCTATTTATAGCATAGAGCTGTGCCATGTGCAAGCACATGTCCCAGGAAGTCTCATGAGCTGCTGTATCTTCACAGGACTAAGAATCTAGGAATTTGTGATGTCCTTGGTCTGAGCAGGAGAACAAAGGTCTTACAAAAAATAAGAAAAGGAACACTGCCTCCAGACTGAAGTAAAATACAATGGGAAAGTGCTTGAAAGTGGATAGGGCTGTCAAGACATATTTTGAAGAAATCCATGACAGTAGAAGTCAAGAAGGGAATACACAGCATCAGCCACATACAAGGATTTGCAGTTTGGAGAGCCCTTCCCCAGTTAGCAGAAACATAGGTGAAAGCACAGCAGCATTTTTATCTGTTCAGATTACTAGATACCAGCATAACATTGTGAATTTTGACCTGACATTTGAGGTCTCAAAGTCCAGCAAAGGTAACTTCAATTTCCTGCCTCTCAACATAAATCAAGGTGGCTCTTCTGGGTTGTATTTTACACCTGCTGTCTTATTTTCTCAGAAAAGAAACAAGTACTCTTTCAAGCATATCAGTATCCCATGAGTCACACTCATTAAAGATCTGATTTCTTGCCTTCATAGAATACATTCCTATTAATTTAGTAATCTAAGAGCCTGGAAAATGCTCACTGGTTGAGTAGCACCATTTAATGTAGAAAAAAAAAAAAAGTGACAGGGAAATAGTGGCCAGGTTTCTTCTTGGCAGCCAGGCCTGCACTGCTCTCTGTAGGGCTGTCAATGTACCCTCCACACACATCCTACCCAGCCCTGCACTGGAGAAAGATGGCATGGCCAAAGGCTCAGTGCTGGAGCGCTGAGCAATTTAAATTACTCTGGGTGAGGCTGTTTCTCAAAAATGTCACGAACAGCCCAGACAAGCACAATGCCTGGGACAAGAACTTGAAACCACTAGCAATGTGGAGAAGGTCAAAAGCAAACAAGTTTATGAATGTTCCTACTATAAAGCTCCTCTTTTATGAGCTTCTAAACAAATGGGCTTGTTTTCCTTTGCCAAGTGAATCGTGGAAAAGTACAAACTATTCCAGTTCTTCAGCTGGAAACATCAGCCTCCTATCAGCTGTCAGACGCACCAGATGGAGGGGTGGGCCACGGGCACTGAGAAGGACTTCAGAAGCTTTGATTTAGAGACTCACAGTTACTCTTAGGAGAAAGGAAAATGGGGTCAGAGCAACGCTGGTTTTGATGCTTTGGGAGTAGCCTAAAAGAAGCACAGGGCTTCCCACAACACTTGAGGCAGGTTAATAGTGCTTTAATAGTTAATAGTGCACAGCAACAGAGCTACATGCGGCCAGCACCATCTGTAGAGCTGCCTAGGGCTTTTTGGCCAAAGAATTGAGACTGAAACCTGCAGCTCTCCTTGGGACTCTCAGTCTCTTGAGTCCCCTAGTCACAGAGTCCCTAGACCCCTGCTCTGCTCACTCTAGTCCTGAAATTAAGGATTATGGAGTGGAATCCAGCTGAATCTCCCATCACAGAGAATCACCAACAACACACAGTTTTCTCTTCATCCCACTGCCATGGTGCCCTTTGCCCCAAGACCACTGCTTGCACACAGGAATGGCCTCTTGAGGCCCTGCCAGATGAGCCCTCTCAAAGTCTATGATCTAGAGAAGAGCAGCCATGACCCACACAAGTGCTACCCAACCCAATGTGTGACTCAAGTATCAAATTCATGGGGAGCCAGGATGACCAGAGCAAGAACCACGTCCAAACCCTCCTTCATGGAGTACAGGCTCCAGAGCAGGCACCTATCCAGCAGCAGCCAGACAAGAACTGATACACAGACGCTGCCAGGCAGCTGGTACAGAAGAGCATTTTTATAAAATGTTACTCATGTCCTTATCCTTTCAGAGTTTACAAGCTGGTGAGAGTCCTCTTCTTTTTTGCCAGCTCTGTATGCCTCTTCTCATGCTGTCGAAGCTGGTCCCTCACTGCAGGTGCTGAGACCTTCGGCCTTCACATTTGCTCACTCACACTCATCCAGGAGCAATTAAGAATCTAAAAAGTGAAGGTTTCCAACCTCTGGTTTCCAGACCTCAAAAATGTTTCCATTTGGTATACATCAGCAGGGAAGGAAGCAAAAGCCTCCTGACCAACTAATTCCAACACCTTCTGCAGATTATGTAGAAATGAGTGAGGAATCTGGAGCACCTGCTGCTTTCAGACCAAAGCAGACACCTTATTTTTTTTTCTCTAATGAGCTAAAAAAACCAATAAGTAAGGGCATTTCAGTTCTTTTTTATAGAGTACTTAGGAACAATATGTGGTCACTTGCTTAAAGGAACATAAATCAGACTCCAAAAACAAGAAACAAGGAAAAAGACACAAAGAGAGATGTAAAAGAAATCTGAAAATGTCTCAAATAGGAAAGTGGAAGAATTCCCTTCTGTTTCACCCACAGCTACAGGAGAATAAAACTCTGGACAGTAACCAATTCTATGACAGCAATTTTATTTACAATACTTGTAAACCTCTGTGCCTGCTCAAGAAAATGCAGGAGCATCTTCCAAATGAAGCTGAAGCTGCTGAGTTAAGCAGCTCCTTGAAGCATGGGTATTTATGAGCCAGTATCAACCACAATCAAAAGAAACCTAGACCCACAGTACTGAAGTGTTGGACAGGCTGGTAGTAGATAAGCCAGGCAGATGTTCAAAGCAAATTTCTTGATGGAAGGGCAGCAGTTCTGCTAAGTCTGTGAAAACAAGCACTAAGCCCATTTTTCTCTGAGGTGGGACCAAGTGAATTTTGCAGTTTCTGATGATTTTATCCAATTAGAACAATTTTAAACTGCCATCACAGTAATAACAGAGTTTCTCTTCACGCTTTACATACAGGCAATAATAGATCTAAGTCTATTGTGTCACCATTGCAGAAAATGTTTGACATAAATGAGCTGCTTTGATGCTTGACTTCCAAACAGCCAGAGAAGAAATCCAGCTCAGTCTTATCCAGACCAACAGCTCCTCTGTCTATAAATCATGCTAATGTGTTCCACCTCCTAAAATCCAGCTATTCCCCACTGCAGCTCCACATAGCTCCTCTGCGAAAGCATGGCACTGTGCATGTCTGAGGCAAGTACCACAGCTCCAGCACCAAACTACATTCAGAATTTTGGACTCATTTTTCCCCACCTGCTCTACCAACTGCACTTACAGCTTGGATGGAAGTCAGCCCAGGTTCTCATCTGCTTGGCACCTCTGGGGTAACTTGGACTCCTCTGTCCTCGTACCCTTTTGCTCCCTGCCCTGAGGCAACAGGAAGTGAAATGCAAAAAGATGTGGTGGAAACAAAACCCTCGGCAGAACTTCTCTGCCAGCACAACAAATTACTTGATTTTTGTGGCTCATGAAGAAGGGAGCTGAAGAGCTGCTTTGACTGACACTGTCTTTATTTTGTCCTCAAACCGCTACTGAATCTACCATGGCTGGAGCATTTCCTGTACTTTTATTCCAGTCTTACAAGGCTTCCTTCCCCAGAAGTGGTCTGGGCAATGCTAGCGTGTTCAAAAACATCCTGATGGCATCCAGAACCAAGACCGGGTGAAAATATATATATGTGTGTAAGAACAAGGCAGATATGCCTGGTAACTTGGCAACAAAGAATAAAATCAGTGTAAGAGCAAAAGGTGGGGGATAATTTAATACCATGCTGCCCTTTACCAGTTGACATCTCTTTCAGAGCTTGGCTTTCACTGTCCTTTTGATCGATTTACCTCATTTTCTTGACTGAATCATGATCCCTCATCCATTCGCAAACTCCAGGGATGATTTGTTTCAAACTTTCAGGTAATACATTTAACAAGTGGGCAGGCCACCCCCTGACTCTGTCTAGCACCATGGCAGCTACTGTAGCATGCCAAAGGCGCAGGGCAGGCGGGGCAGCCCAGCTTGCTCTGTACTGGAGACCTTATTTTGCCTGATTTCTATATTGCCACTGCAGCAAGAACAGGTTGCAATACAATTATTTTCTCTAGCAGGACATTTTTCATTTACAAATGAATGTTGCAAGACAGTTCTTGGTCCCTCTGACATGCAGAGCAGTGAGGGTCCTGGCAGGAGTAAAGGAGACCTGACTCAGAAAACATTCATTGCCTCCTTGCTTCTGCAATGACAACACAGGAATCCTGATCATAAAATTCATGGCCTTTCACAGCACTTTCATGCTACTGGTGAAAGAACAGGCTCCAGCTCTGTAACAGGTATGCTCAGAGGCAACTTTCTGCTTGGTGGATGAGCAGGCAATGTGTGAAAGCTACTTCTTGGTCTAAGCTAGCCAGGAGCCAGCTGCATGTTCTGAGGTATGGGAGAGGGCTAAACACATCTCTACATCCTGCAACATCCCAGCGCGATGACACAACAGGGAAAAGAATGCCTGTCACCTGACTTAACTGTAGGGCTGCATCTCTTATCTTTTCCTCATTCAGTAAGAACTAGGTCATTCCCAATTTGATATGGTAGAAAAACAGCATCAGCCTTAGGTGATTTGACTCAGCTCCCACAAGTCAGTAAGAAATCAAAGCCTCAGCATGTAGAAGAGCTGCTATTCATTCAGACAAGCTGAGTCTTGGCCTCTTCTGGAAACCCCAAGACATTGTTTTGCAAGAAAGTGCTTGTTTATCCAAGCTAAATTCTTTGTCAGTCACCAGTTCTGTCAGCCTGATTCTCCCCTGAACGCCTCAGTGATTAGGATAAAGCAGTGTTCCTGAAGTCTACCTGTAAGCATGGGCTACATTCCCTTTCTCTGATCTACCAGCCCTGTTAGTCTTAAGAACAGCATTAGATTGGTTTTATGTGATACAGCCTTAGTAAAACCTTACTAGACTGCCTGTTACTTGATCTACCAGTGCTCACAAATGGAACAATCAATTATTTGTCCCAGGATCTTTGTGGTAGCTTCTTTAGGCTGGTTAATCTCTTCTGCATTGTCACAGTACTGAAAACTGGGCAAAGAGTCTTTTTTTCCAGTCTTCTGATAGTTCCCTACTCTGACATCCACCACAAATATCTGATAAAGAGCAGGGAGATAGTTTCAACCAGTCATTTAAGTGCCCTAGGGCAAATCTGCCAAGGCTGAGCTACCTGAATACACACCCCAGTTGTGTCAGTCCTTCTGTGCTCTCTCTGCTGTGACCCACAGTCAGTGGGTCATTCAATCCCTGATGTCAGGCTGAAGCTTCATCTCGTCTCATGCTGGCAGGGTCCTGGCTATGCCCTGCCAGAGAGAGTCAGCACAGGCTGGGGCAAAGGCAAGGGCAGGCAGTGGCACAAGAAACAGCAGCACACATCTGATTGGAGAGGCAGTCACTGGTCTCTGCCACCTGCACCCCATGGCATGACAGCAAAGCTACTCACAGGGCAGACACTGAACTGCCATGGTTTGGAGACTGGTATTTGAAATTAACCCGCACAGATTGCAAGTCATTATAACATGCCAAGGAATAAAGATCAAGATTCAGGAGGTGTTGTCTGTGTATAGAAGGATTTGACAGACAGCTGGAGGTTCTCAGTGGCCAAAACAACAAAAGTCCAGACTTGCAAATTCAAACCTAAGTGAGGAGCCATTACTAACAGTGAATTAATTAATTAATTAAGAGCAGAAAAGGGCAGCTTTATAAACACTTGCAGATTCTCCTGATGGACTCTGTGCCCCCATGTAGGTCTTTATGCAAAGTCTAACAGATTAATCAACACACAAAATCTTTTGAGATGCTGTTGAAGTAATTTTTTTGATTCACACATCCATGAAGCAGAAAAAGGCCAACTTGGTTCCTGTGTGCCTGAATGAACTAGTTAATCTTGGCAGATCAGTTTTGTCAAAATGCCATATTTCATAATCTGAAAGAGCAATGGCTTTAGTAATGAAAAACTGGTCTGTGAGACTCTCTGCAAAAAAACAATTTCTGTAAAGCCATCAACAAAAGGGGTTTAAATTTGACTTTGTTCTGAAGCCAGCTACAGTGTTGATAGTCACCTCACCTGCCATCAGTAGCTAACAGATGTGAATGAGCAGTAGTGTTGTGAGATGCCTGATGCGAATTTTGAGGCTTGGAGACAACTAGAGCATGCTATGATGGGATGGGGGCTGCATGAGTATAGAAGTGAGGGCTCAGAGCCTGCAGTAGTAAACTGCAAAGTCTTCCAGGCCAGTTTTATTCCCTAAGAATAGCTGCTAGAGGAGAGAAATGCTGATGTACAGAGTCTGGTGGCAGAGGGAGGAGAATGGGGAACAGTCTAATTGGCACAAAGTGAAAGCAGCATTAATTTTGGGACTCTGACCATCTATCTCATTGAGCACTGACATGCCACCAACCCCATTCTAAAGCTGACTCTCCAGCAGTCCACATCAATCTCAAAGATTCAGCAGGGAATAAGAATGAGCCTTTTAGGTTTTGCAGCAGAAGAAATTTAATAGTTTTACAAGAAACAGACACTTATGCTGCAAATACAATTTCAAAGCCATTTTAAGAAAGCTCCTACCTGCTTCAGCCTACTCCAAGGTCCTTTTGGGTGATGAAAAAGCGCCTTAGGCTCATTCAGTGTCTTTACACCCCTAAAATTGCCCTGGTCACAGTGCTGAGAGCCAGGAAAGACCTTGTCTCAGCCCTGCAGAGCTATTGGTAGCCCAATAAGGTATGGATAATCCCCCTGTGCCACTGCAGAAGGGGAGGAGGAAAGATTCAAATGCAGCAAGGGCATTTGTAGTAATGTTCACTTTCCTGACACCTCTGGGCAAAAGTATCAACAGATGAGAGGCTTGTTGGCACTCCTGATTTGTGCCCTACAAAGAGAGAAAGGACTAAGTAAAAAATACCTAGGGAAATATTTGCAATCTTGAAAGGTTTAACAAGCCTCTTGTCTGAAAAATCATTCATGCTTCAAAGATAGAATTTGGCTTTTGTTTCAAGTCCATGCTAAATGGACAGCAAGTTTCTGCAAATTGCTCTGTGTACACTCACACATGTGCCAGAGCTTCTCTCTTCACTGAGAAAGGATAGGCATCAAGACCAGCTGGCAGAATAATCTTGGCATGTTATCCTGTAAGTTAGGTTCAACAGAAAGCTGGTCTTCAAGGTTTCACATTCAAAACAGTTGTACAAACAGTAAAATAGGTTTATATAAGCAGGAAAAAGCACACTTGCTTCCTGAGCAGCAGCACAAACTATTAACTAACTTCCTGAAGGTTTGGGTTATTTAAAGTATTTCACATCCTGAAAGGTCAACAGTTTCACTAATGGGGAAAAGCCCTGGAGCAAAATGCCTGACCAGTTTTCTCTGCAGAGTGAACACTGAGATGGCATTTATCTTGAGGCTATCAATATTTACTACAGATGGTTATAACAGGACCTTCCTCTTGCTGCACTAGTAATGAATAACACAGCCCGCAAAAACATGAGAGTGAATGGACTTGTACTGTGTACAAGCCTGTGGTAAAACCCCTGGGATCTTCCTTTTCACACAGGATATTTCATAGGGTCATAGAATGAGAAGGAAATTCAGGTTGAAAGAGACTCACAGAAGTCTCTAACCTTCTGCTTAAAGGAGTGTCAACCCTGAGGAGAGATGTGATTTTTCAGGGCTCTGTCCAATCTGGTCTTGAAGCCTTCCACAGAGACAGCACAGTCTCTCTGAGCATGCTATTTCACTACTGACTGCCTTCAGAGTTAAAGTTTTTCCATATATCTAGCCCAAACCCCTCATTTCAACTCACTTCAGCTATTGTGTCTCATCATCACTTCATGTGTTGCTGTGAAGATTTTAGCTCGAAATTCTTAATGACCTCCTTGAAGGTAGTGGCAGGCTGCTGGGCTCCTTCTCCAGGCTGAAAAAACCCAGCTTGACCACACCATAACACCCATTGCTTAGGGCAGCCTATGGCCCAAAGCCTGGGATCCAGCCAGAAGGACACTTGTGACATGAGTCTTCGGTTTTTTTAACAGGTGTAACAATTCATGCATGAATTCTACACACAGAAATGGAGGAAATGTCAACACCATTTCCTTCTTTAATTAAAGTAAGTAAAAGAAGACTAAGAGGAAATTTCAGGTATGAATCCCAGTTTTACATGTTTCAATTATTTTTTTATACTTTAAATGTAAGTTTAAGATGGACTTAGAGCAAACTCTCAAAAGCAAATACTTCTAAATGCTGCAGGATTGAACTCAGTCCTTTCCATTTGTCTGCCCTCTGTCCTTACAATAAGCTGACCGATATCTCCACATTTCCAGTAACCCAAATAGAAGTGTCCAGGTATTCATATCCACCTCCATTTTTTTTTTTATTTCTAAAGTGGGTCTCTCATCCCAGCTAGCCTTTCTCTTCCTAACAGGCTTTTACCATCTACAACAAAAGGTGTTCTCTTTTATGAATCTGTTTATGATCTTTCTGAAATAAAATGATCAGCAAGCAGAGCAGGAAACTAAGGAAATTAACCAGAACATGATGGAGAGCAATAGTAGCAGTTATTATCCACTGCACCAGTGGTGGAATGTGCACACTTGGGTTACTTATGAAGAGCAGTGCTGTCCAAAGCAGATGTCCAGCTGCCAACAAACATACTTTATCATAATGACCCTGATATTTACAGGTTGTATTAAATCCCTGCCTCCTGGATTCATGGGGATTGAGAGATTTTTATATACTAAAATGCCCCAATTTCCAAGTCAGTCTTAAGAGGCTTATACACATTTTGGACATATAGCATCAGCTTGAATAAGGAAAAGTGTTTTACAGAGTATGCCAGGTATCTCTAAAAGACTGCAATTAGGGCCTGATTTTAAAACCACCTCCAGGCAACCTTCAAATTTTGCAGGCATGATTATGTGCAGATGCCAAGACAGAGGCTGTCTCCTAACAGGAGGCCTTTAATGTTTTATTTTCTGGCTTCATTCTCTGTATTTTTCTGTTATGGAGAATCATAGAACATCCTGTCAATACAGATTTTTTTTTCCCCAGTATTAAAGGAGCCTGCCCTTTGCAAGGCACTGAGTTATTCACAAGAAGTGCACCCTGCTACAAAGTGAAATATGTCCAGATTAGAAAATACTGTAAACAACTATTTATTCCACTTCCACTGCAGATCTAGACGGTTCTTTTCAACAACAGCAACAAAGCTATGTCTCAGACACACCCTGCTTCATTCAGCACATGTAGTAGTTAACATAGAGATCCAGAATTCCTACCAGCATCAGCCCTGGTCAGCCTACTGCAATAGGAAGGCAGCTGCTGCCTGGACCTGTCCTGCTAGCAAGCCCAGTTTTGGGCTGCTCCTAGTTGATGGCCACTCTTCTCAGAGTTTGGGACAGACACCATAAAGCAGAATTAGAGCCTGTTAAATTAGGTTCTATTTAGGATTACTCAATTAGATCCAAGGATAGCCAAGTGAGATACCCTAGGTGCAGTGCTGTGAACTCAAATGGGCTTTTGCCTTATCAGTAGCCTCATACAGACTCCAAGTCCATGGAATCTGTAGCTAATGTGGCTAGGACCAGCTGTGGTTGGGATGGGAAGACCTCAGAGTGCCAACTCTTGCCAAGACAACAATTTCTCTGCAGAAGGTAAAGCTCTGAGAAAGAGCTCAAAGTGGCATGAGGCATCTCTAGAGATGAACTCACTGCCAAAACCTGATCACGTAAGTAAGGAATCCAAGTATAGACAGTCTATCTGTTCATGCTGCCCAGCATGCATCCCTGCCTGCAGATATCTCTATCCTCTTCCCCACAGCTAAGCACCAGGACATAGCTGGGGTACCCAGCTCTCAGTCCTGCTTACCCTAGCACTCCATCAAAGCTGTGACTGCCAGCAGAACCCTTGCACACACAATGTCACTTGTGGAAAACAAATCTGAGGATGTGACTGATGCACTGAATACACTCACTGTCTTCATGCAGGCCCTTCATTTGGTGTATGGGAAACTAGGGACAGATAGCTTCACAAAATAACCCAGTCTTGACCCTGACTGTGAAGGAAGAGCATCAACATTCTGTAGGCTGTGGCATCCTGAGTTTTCCACAGAGAATAGGTGACCAGTGAAGAGATTTCTATTGCTTAGGAGAGACAAATTCACATCTTGAGCCAGTGTATCAGTGAAATTATTTTCTTGCTATAACATAAAGGTTAAACAACAATAAAGTAGCCAAGGCATCAATTCAATGATAGGGATATATAAAGGCTATCCTTTTGCTAGAGTAATTCTGGCCAAACTGCACAGACTTTCTAGTTTATACCAGCTAAACATAAAGCTCACGGTATTAGAGCAATGTGCTCTTACAGTATTCAACAAGTTTTGATGGATAGCTACATGTCCTGGCTACTTGCCAAGCCCAAATTAACCACCTGAACTACTGCAATACATGCCTAGAGGCAAAAATATAACTGCCATCATGCCAATATTAGGACTGGTCTGCAGAGTTCATTACCAAACTATTACTCTTAGAGACAGCCTTACTTGATGGAAAAATATTGATTTTATTTAACTGGAACAAAGGTCTATTGGCTAACCCTCAGCATATTACTATAAATGATTCTTAAATATCTGTGTAAGTATATAACCACTTTATTCTACTGTTGCTTTGCACCTTTGATGTTAAGAACTAATGCCCTGATGTCAGCTCGTTTAGGAGAGTTCTGATCTGGAACATTATCTTTCCATCTCCAGGGACGTACTAGGGACTTCATATTGAGGAAGTTCAGTGTTTTAGTCATACATAACCATATGCAAGCTGCACACCTTCACTTACATGGTTAAAGGAGAGCAGGAAGGGACTCATACGCATTTGCAACCCCTACTTTGAGAAGGACTGAGAGATTAATGCCCAGGGATGTGTATGCCAAAGGCAGGAAAGCATAGGAGAGGGTGGGTCCCTGCTTATGGCTCCCTGATATGTCTGGCCAGGATTGGGCTGGCCCCCTCCCATGCTCAGCCCTAATATCCTTTGACTTTCTCTCAGCTCGAATCAGAGCAGTGTTGTTCCCAGCCTCTCACCTGGCCATCAATGGTGACTGCAGCAAACACTGTGGAGGAGTAAGGAGACCACGCAACATCCCCTACAGCAGTACTCAGGTCATAAACAAACAATGGAGTCCTATAGAAAAAGACAGAGAGAATTAATGTAAACACAGGCCACTCTGGAAGTGTAACACTGAGCCATGAACGCCTGGATGTTGCAGAAGTAAGAGATGGAGTATTTCTCTATGTCGGATGACAGCCAAGGTCTGAGCCAAAGGCAAAGCTGAGCACCAATACAAATGGGTCAGGATTTGCTGCAATGAGAAGAGAGGCAGCATGTTTCTTTCCTTCTTTCTTTCTTTCTGAAAGCATTTTGGAAACTTCTTCCCAACAAACACAGCAAGATGGAGTCTCTCAGGTTAATATTAATAACATATGGGAAAAAATTATCTCCCTTCTGACAACATTGAATATTAGAGCAGTATTGGCAACAGGAAATATGTGACTCTGTCTGATTTACAACAAAATCAATTTCCTGATTGAAATCAGACATTCCTTAACCGCTAACCCTGAACTTCATCCCATAGTTTAAAATGTTACAAATTTTTTTTTTCTTCTCTGGCTTTTAGGAGGTTTCTAGCCCCTGAAGATAGAAACCCATCCCTGACATTTCTCTGTAGCATTTCTCTGCCACAGGAGGTTCTGCCTGAAGGAAGCCAGATATAAAGTAAAGCAGTCATGCTCTGGGCTGACTATGCTGCTTGGCAAGTTCCTGGGGCAGAAAATGCTATATCTTATATCTCATACCTGGGAAGTACAAATCTGAGTACAAAAAATAAAACCACAATTAGCATTATCAACATCTGGGAAGGAAACTGAGACTAAGGTATGAGTAGAGTCAACATGTGCTGTTGGCATGTCAGGCTGGACCTCCTCACCCACACCAGGACCCAGCAGGACCTACTTGATGGTGTGATCCCAGATCTTGACTGTCCAGTCAGAACTGCAGGAAATGAAGACTTTCAAGTGGAAGGGACTCCAGCTGATTGCGTCCACAGCCATGTGATGGGCTTCAAACACATCCAGAAACTGGCTTGAATAACTTTTTGAACACTGCAATGGAAAGAACTACTCAGTAATCAAAGCTAGACCTCCTGAAGCTTAAATTCATGTAGGAAGATGCCTCTGATTACTTGTTTGGCCTATCAGGATCTTCTGGGCTGGCTGGGAAGAGGTGGTTGGTACCCAGAAGTGCTACAGAAAATCAATAATTTATCACATGCTATTTCACCCCTCTTGCAGGCAACATCCCGCTCCCCTCTTCAACACACAGAGATAGGAATTGAAATTGTCTGGTTAGATTTAAACAAGCTAGACCTCAGAGACTATTCTCCCCTGTGGGAGCTATATTGCCTTCCTGCCAGCCTGGGCTCCTGCTGTGCTTCTCCTGTGTAAAAAGGTTCACAGGAAAGGCAGGGGAGAACATCCCTGTGCTGCTCAGGAGCACTGTGTGCTCACAGTACCATGTACTGCTCAGAAGCACAAAAGCCCACAGCACTATGTGCATTTGAAGCGTCACAGTTAAAACCTCCAGCAACCATGTTCTCAGCACAAGAATGTCTTACTGGTCCCTTTGACTCTACAGACTTTGGAAAGATGCTGTAAGTTCTCTCCTGTCACCGCCCTAGACAGCCTGCTCTGTCCCATCATACAGCTCTGCAGCTCTTTCTGTTCTGCCACTTGAGACTTCCCAGAGCAGTGTGAGACCCACAGAGGTTGTCCAGGAGTAAGGTATGTCCCTGACAAGCCAAAGGGCCCCACTGAATGGCAGCCAACAGCAACCTTGAACTGGACAATGCCTATAGAGACATGCAAGGGTCAGACCAGCAGCATCACAGCTGTGGATGCTGCTGAATTGCAAAATGAAGGATATATTCAAGAGATGGAAAAGGAAAACATTTGGGATCCTTGGAAAAGTCACTTTGTGTGTGAGGTTATGAAGCAGGGAGAAATTACAATCTAATTGGCTGCAAGGGGAATTGATCCAGATCCTGTCAGTTCTGTGTACACAGAATGGTTATCACATTTTAGGTTATCCTCCCCAAACCTCCTTCCCTCCAAGAATGTTAGAGGCTTCCTTTATTAGCAGCAAAGACTCCATCTCACGTGAATTGTCCTTTTGCTTGTGTTCTCACACAAGCTGTATTCATACAGCAGCTTGGAGTTAGTTTCAGGGTTTTCTGTTGGCTTGCCTCACTACTGTCACAGCAATGACTTTTCATTACTCCCTACTGATTGCAGCACCACATCATCTGCCCAAGCAGCAGGATTGCTGAAGTGTTACATAACTTTAACCCTTGCAAACCAAAATCTAACTAATCTTAAGGCTTAACTGTTTATTACAAGTGACACGGTCTGGCTACCGTTCACTGTTGCAGGCATTGGAATAGCGGCGCTAAACCATTCCCACAGTAGCAGCTCCTAAATCCCTGAGAGCCTTGTTGTGGTAGGAAATGGAAACAAGAAAGTGGCTCATGTCCCATTGAGATTTACTGACAGTATCTATAGCTTGCTAATAGTTTATTGCATACACTATGTTGCTGCCCCTGCATTTAATTGTGGAACAGAAATCCTCTTTAATGTCATGTTTTGTAACATTACTTCATAATTCTTAATGTTCAGCCATCAGGAAAATCAGTACTTGGCTTGTTTTGAAAGTCACTTTGCTGGAAACAACATGATGGGTCACAAGTAACTAACACAAGAGAGAAGGAGCTTTGTCCTTTCAAATGTGTGGATTGAATGTCCCTAATACCTGAAAACTTTGAAGAGCAAGGCATTAACCAGATTTGTCTGCCTCCAACAGAATTGTAATGCTCAGTGGCCTGTTTTCAAAGGCTTGCTGGGACTAAGCCCTTGATCAGTGCAGCTCTCTGGGCACTGGTACAGGAGATCATGCTCTGGAATGTGCTGATCTACAGAATTATCTTTGATATCAGCATGACAGGAAAGGGATCTGCATTTTTTTCTATGAAATCAGCAGCAAAAAGATTTTTGTAGGGCAGACTCCCACCTGTGTCCCTTGTGAGAAATGAACCTTTCACATGTGCTTTAGCCTAAAGGCATCCACTGTGCATTGGCAGTGCCTGCCAGCCCCACACCACATTAACCACAACACTTATCATTATTTCTGAGTGCAAGACAAGGTTGCTTTCTTCCCAAGATGCATTTTGAAGAAACACCACAAACTTGAGGAAAAGCTCAGAAAAGAAGTATAACTTTAACAAATAAAAACAGTTTCTGAGCTAACTAGAACTGCTGGCAAAGTCTTTCCCTACCATTCAGTTCAAGAACCCTACAATTATTAGATATGTCAGTATGAAAACAGAACCACTGGAATATGTGACACCTAAGTTCTGACAGGAGAGCTTTGAAGAGGATGACTAGATTCAGAGAGAAGGAATTTGTGCAGCCTCTCTGATCTTCTAGAGTACTGCTCAAATTTGCTAGGAGTGTTTTTCTCCTACTTAAATGATGGTAGATGTGTTTGAATGGTAAACAGTATTTTTATGATGAGACAGAAATGCAAAAATACATTCATGGCGATACAGAAAACCAGTCAAAGATGACTCTTGACAAGGCTACAAAACATGGGGGAGGAATACTGGGAGAAAAGGAGAACTCTGAGGACACAAAACTTATGAATAATCTTCATCAACAGCACTTCAGTTTACGCTAGATGTTAGTCTGACACAAAACTCTCCCACATACCTGGTGAATTGGTGGTTATTACTGTCCTTATAAGGTAGAGAGTTTCTTCAGTTCACTAACAGGAACACAGAGAATCTACGCAATACAGAAATCCAAGAGCAATTTTTTTTCAGAGGAGGTTTGTATCTGGCGACAGAAAGACAGTACTGCCCAACACTGGCACTTTCAGGCAGCTCAGGACATCCAGATGCTCTTTAGAAGCCAGACACAAATGTGTCCCATGGACAGTCTGTCACCAGCTACACCAGGTGCTCTCCTGGTTTTAGCTCAGTTACTGCTTGTAACAGTCTGTAACAGAAATGCTGAGATTTGCAGAATTGCTCACAAATAGAAACAAAGGCACATGAACACATAGGGAGGAACAAAAGGAAATGGTACAAGAAAGAACCTGTGGTAATTGATTAAAATTCAGTCAATTCAGGAACTAGACAACCAGACAGAACACACACACAAGCCCAAAAGTAGTGAGAAGATGAGGAACAGAACTCAAACCATAAAGTATTCAGACACAGAAAACAGCTTTGTCTAATACAAAGCAAGGCTGAACACTGAGGCAAATGATCTCTCTACTACTAAAGGGTCACTGGAAGTCAGAGTCTGTCCAGAAAACAGTTTGTCTTCCTGTTTTAGGGAAAACTCAAGTGATGTGATAAGGATTCAACAACCACCATCCTTTGTCATCCTTAATAATAATAATAATAATCCTGTCCTGAACAGAAAGATACAAATGTTCCATTGTATGTAGTATAAGAGAATGAGTATGAGTGGAATTAGTTTCGTGTAAAATTAGAATAACCTTTTCTTCTAGTCAGTCTTGCACTAGGTTTTGTTATATTCATTTGTTACTCTCAAGAAAGCTGCCTAACACTAAAAAAACCAAAGCCTTTCTTACATGAGTGTATTCAAATTTCCTCACAATTTTTCTATTGAAGGCCTGTTTATTGGAAGTTATTCTGACCAGAGACTTAGAGTCACAATGTTTCAACTCGAACCTCAGAGACCATACTTTTTGATCAAACTGAACAATTCCTAAACAGCCAGTAAGATATGTAAAAAAGCATTCAGAATTGCATTACAGAATCATATTAATGCAGAAACAGTTTCTCCTCTACAAAGAAGGGCAATAGATTAGTCTGTGTGTAATTTAGATAATGATTTCTTGGCTTCAGAAACACTATTAACGAAGCCATTTTCAGAATTTCACCATAATTGTTCTGCAGCTAAAGAATTAACATATTATCATACTATTTGTGGGCATGTCTGCTTTCTGGGGAAATAAAAAAAAAAAAGATTCTCTGGAATTCACTTTACAAATTATTTAATAAATAAGCTAAAATTTAGCCCATGGGGAGAACAGCCTGTGCTTGATCCCTGACTTAGACAGCATGTGAGGAGTCTGTCTGTCTCACTCAAAATGCAAGTGCAGCACAGAGATCTGAGCAGCTCACTCCTGCTTAGTGTAGCCACAGGACCTGAGAGCTGCTCAGGCTACGATGAGGCTGTCCCTGTTCCCAGTATCCAAGTGGAGCAAGGCTGCAGGAGGTAGCAAGTGGTATTCCTTGAGAAATGACTGGAGCAGCAGCTGATCCCAAAACTTTTCAAACTGCTTATGGACAGCTCCTGTGGGATGCTAAGGGTTCCCATGTTTTTTGTAGATACTGTGAAAGCCTACTACACACAAGATCTCCCTATGTTGACCCCCACAGTCTGATTGAAGATAGGCTCTTCCTGCCCATGGAAACAACAGGGTTTTATAGGACTGTGTTGCACAATGTGAGAATAGTCACTTTTCACTGAGGCTAACAAATTCAAGAATGCTGCTTATCAGTAACCCCAACAAAGAAAGGGGAAATGCTATGTATCAGTGTATCTCCACATTTGTCCACATAAGAATGCTAAAACTTGTGCATGGCTTCATGGCTGAGATAATTTCTTATGTTAAAACCCTATCCTAGTTCTTAGTTTCATTGAAGATGATCTAAGGCAGAAACATCTACAGCTTTTTCAATGTCAAATTGTCTCCTGACCAGTGCTCCTCCATGAAGAATTTCCTTTCCTGTATAACTCAGCCAGGACACAATACTAAATATTTCTCCTGATGGCCCCCATCTCACTGATATCCACTGCCACACTCACATACATGCATAGCTCACCCAATCACAGAGTAATTTAAAACCTGTGGCTCCTTACTGCCTTTTGATCAGGGCTAAACACAACAGTACCCATCAATTTAAAGTTCAATACCCAGGGTACCAACTTTTGTGGGTGACCAGACAACTCAGAACATCAGCCCATGACTGTATGGATATTTTGTGTTCAGAAAGCACCAACAAAAAAAGAGTGCACCTACCCACTGCCCACTTCCAACAGCTCAGCTGCCCACTCCTCCCACCTCCCTTCTGTACCTATCTTGTCCAAAGCAAGTGAACACTACTCAGAAATCCTGCCTAGATACTGCCTGGCAGAGGGAGAGATTTCAATCAGCATCATCCCTCTGCAAGGGATACTTACTTGTTAAGCACATCTTGCCTAAATGATTGATACTGATATCAGATATGATTTCCTTTGGGTCGTTATTCTGTTTCAGGTGCATTTTGCAGGTGGGATAAGGGGGAAGGAGTTTAGATCATCCTCTAGGGATGGCTGGATGCATCTGCCCTGCATGTCAGCCTCCTGCTGATTGGCCACACCCCCAGGATGAAGGGCTGTGGCTACAGATTTAACAGAGACCCAGAGCCAGCTCAGAGGAATGCTGTGCAAATAACAGTTGTATTAGGAAGATGCTACTGGCTTTATTTTCAAGGCTAAATACAGCAGAACTCAAAACTTTCTATTTGTAACTCAATTTCTCAAGAAAACATGATGCTTGTGTCCTTTGGTGTGCTCATCTCTCTTCACAAACAACTTTTGCCCTCACTGGACATTTCAGCCAAAGCTGGCTGCATGTGGGATGTGGTAACATTGAAGTCTTACACATTCTGTGAAAAACAACGGCCAAAGAGGACAAAACATCTGGGCAATGCCCCCAGTGTGGGAAGGGCAAGCATGGGGCTGCACTCGCCACATGGCTGGAGCTGGCTGGCTGACAGCTCCTGCCTGGCACAGGGAACCAAGGCACCAGGCTGCAGGAGGACACTGGAGGGGAAGTAGCCAGCACTGTCTGCAGGAAACAAGGGTTATAGTGTGGAGGTGGGACCACTGAGCTAGGAACAGCATGGGGTGATCACGAGGAGGAAGGTTTGGGTATGTAGCAATGGACTGGGATAGGAAGGCAAGAAGAAAGTGGGACTGCGAAAGGATCTAGAAAGATCTTAGATGTCTTTTCTAACCTAAATGATTCTATGATTCTATGTGATTGTGGAAGGGAAGGGCTGCAGGATGCTAATCCATAGGAAATATGGCTTCATTAGCCTCACTGCTCACAGTTATTCTAAAAAGGAAAGTCTAAAAGGAAAAGAGTCTAAAAAGGAAAAGAACTGATATTTTTCCTGCCATTTCCCCACGGTCATGGGGACAGAAGACCAATGCCTTTTAACTTCTGCTCTGATCCTACTTAGCACTTCACTTTCACAGCTGCAATCTGCAAAGCATTTTCTGGGATGCAGTTTGCATGAAAAAAGTTTCTGCAAAACAGGGTCTTAATTGGGTCTGTTCAGAGAGCTCCCTGTGACCCTCTGCAGTGCTCGTCTGGTCTCAGGCTCATCACAGGCATCCCAGGGCAGGACTAGGCTCTGAAGCTGTACTTTGTTCCCACCTGAGCAAACAGTACAGATGATGAGCCTGAAAGAAACACATGGGTCAGGGGATGTAAAACAAAGGATAAAGAAATAATTTTTACCTTATAGATCTTGCCCTCTTCAGTACCAACAAGAAACAAATAGTCTATCTTTTTGTGAAAATCAAACGATGTCCCACTGCCTGTTAACAAAAAAAAAAAAGGTCTGTCACATAGAGAATTGGTTCAGCTGGCCAAAACATGCTTCCTGCTTATGGTAAACACACACTGCCTGTGTTTTCAGAAGTGATTTATTAGCCAGAACCTCCCAAAAGAAATCAAAGCCACCCCTTCTACTAAACTTTCCAAGTGTGTGTGTGTCCCTAAGACCTGCAATTTGAACAGTCACCCCCAAAGACATGTAGAAGGGCACTGAAAGAAACAGAAGGGAACAGGAAACCATTTTAGCCTAGGATTCATTTTTCTAAAAGCCTAAAATACCTGGTGTAAACATAAATATTGTAAGGATCTGGCCACCTCCTTTGGGGAAGAACAGATCTTTTCTGTTTATTTAGTATCCACAAAAATGTAAGTGGTTTCCTATGCATAAAAGAGCCTAATGAGAAGGTATCCCATCACACCTGCCTGCGCTCTTTTTTCCCTTAATTCAGAATCTATTTAGCAGGCTCACTTCAGTAAAGCAAATAGCAAAGAATGTGATTTGGGAAGAAATTCTCTGCTAGGGACAGAAGGATCCTGTTAATGTCAAAAGCCCTGAATTGTGCAACATTGTGAACTATGTTTAAAACAGGTGTCAACCACAAACAGGATGTGACTCACTGAGATTTTGTGGCTTCTGCTCCTGAGGCAGATGCATCACCATCCAAGAAAGCCAGTTCACATGTTGGTAAAAGAAAATTTCAGCAGGGTTCTTGAGCAGAAAATGGGATGTCTATTGAGTGCCAAAACTACCTGAGGCTGTCCCTATCAGCAGGATACCAACAGCAACCATTAAGAAACAAGAATGAGCAGACAAGGCTCAGATGCACACCACAGTTACAGAAACTTTCTGCACAGGCAGTCGTCTCAAGCATTATGTCTTTAACATTAACAAAATGTAGTTCTCAAAGGAATTGTTAGGGTAATTTCAACTCCCTAATACCATCTGCATTTTTAACATTCAAATAGATTGTTTAATATTCAAGACAAGTCTTTGAAAATCCATTTCCCAGTAACACTAACAAATAATCCCAAAGCCCTGAGAGTTCTGCATTGTGCTGCTTTAGCTGGTTTCTTGCAACCTATCGCGGCACTGCAAAGCTTCCTACAGACTGTTCAGCAGTTAGTAGCGTAGAAACACAGCAATTCTTAAAAGCAGAGCAAGGCTCTCCTCCAAACGGAGGTCCCATCTTCTCAGCCAAAAGCAGGTGTAGAAGGATGATAAGAGGATTCCTCAAGGACTGCCTTATGTTCAGGACCTCCAGAGCTGACTCATTCCATCCTGTCTCAAACGCACGATGATCAGGATGAGAGCATTCAGCCTAGAAGGACGGCATTGACTCCACTTCGTATGGAGGGAGCCTAATATAGTAGCTCAGAATAGATGCTGTGTTTTTGTGGAGCCCAAACTCGATGAGACACATCCCAAAGCTGGCTGGGTGAACTGTGCACCCAGGAAAGGGCAGAGGTTGCTTTTCACCTTGATTTTGCCAGTCCAGATCAATGTCTGACAATAAGAACAAAACTGAGTTTTGACATAAACAGGTGTGTACTTTATCCACACAGAGATAGTCCAGTAAAATGGACATTTCTTGAATTAATGTTCACTTCATCTTTTTATGTAGGTAAAGGCAATATGTAACCAGTAAAACTTGACTCAGTGGCCATTGCTCCAGACAGACTTTGCCCTACTGCATGATGAAAGCAAGGGGGCATAACCCTCCTTTAGCTCCTTTCCATCTCAACACCCTGCTCCCAGTTTAATTTCCCAGAATGACTGATTAGAGGCTTTGTGTCAGTAATTAATCAGTATGGCAAGAACTTGGGCTCTTACCAAGCGTTTGCAGCTGCAGCCCCTCTGGCCCCTGCATCGTTGTTTCATCTGCTGACAGCTTGATGACATCCATGTGAACCAGCTCATTCTGCAGGCAGAGGAGATTCCACATGAATAGCATGCTTTGCAGCAACAATACAGAGGCATTCAGTACTTTGAAACAGCAAATTTTATGGAGGAATTTTAAAAAGCTGCCCAGAAGTTGCTTAATGTTTCACATTTGGCAGCTTGCTAACATGGTGCTTTCCACAAAACCTTCAGGAAAGTGATGCTTTGGTGCACTGGAACTGAGAGCCACTGGTACATTACCTTGACATATGCACTTGACCTGGAAAATTTTGAGTTTCAGGGTCAGTGTTTTTTAGTGAAAGTTGGCACAGTCAGCTTAAATCATAGTGTTTTGTTAAATCGCCCTAGGTAGTTTAAGCTGGATATTCCATATTCTCAGGGAGCTAACTAAGGCCTTACATTAATGAATAATAACTTATCATCTTTCTGGTTCTTGCTTCTTAACACCTTGTTATCCCCAGAGCAGCCTCAGTTCAAAATACTCTCAACTTCATGGGCTCTGAGATGCCAGCAACATCTAGTAAGCAGTTTGCTCCAAGGGAAAACTGCCCCATGTTTCTGTTCTCAGCAGAGTTCTAAAGAACTATCATTACACTGCTGTGCAAGGTGATGAACCCAGGGCCAAAAGGTTGTGTCCCAAAGAGTTTACAGACAAGGTGGGAGACAAAAGACAGATGTAAATAGACACAATGTAGGTAAATATAAAGAAATATAAACAAAACCAGAGGGAAAGTTACATTCGCAGACTAGCTTTGGGAGTTGGAATACCACTGCAGAATGGAGTTGGCTGTGACTGTAAGAACACCCTTGGGGCTCCAGAGGTTTCTGACAACCCCAGCCATTCTGTGATTCTCTGAATATGTGATAAAAAGAACAAACAAGTAATGATTAGTGAGCAGTATGGGCTCCAGTGTGGACTGGATAGTATAATCTGCAAATATCCCACCAAAGCACTGTGGGAACAAAACATAACTACTTAGCTCAGTGAATTAAGCTGTAGTTGAAGCTTCTCTCAGCCCAGAGCAGGACTCAGGTGGAAAAAGAGATTCTGCCTGGCAAAGTCAACTCCAAAAATTTCTATTTTGAGGAATGTGGGAGAAGATCTTGTGGGCAACTGTTCATTACTGCAGTTGAGAGAGGACAATGTTCTATAAGGCATTTTTATCATTCTCTGGGGGTACAAAGTTACAGAAGATTCAACAAAGGTCAGAACCCTATAATGTTCCTCCTTCTCACTAATTCTCACTGCTGCACACCCACATGCACTGGCCTATTGACAGCAGTAAATTGTTCTGTGAGAGAGCAGCAAGAAGCAGGACAGACTCCTGCAGAGTTCCACCTTAACAGCTCTTACAGCACGTTGGTTACAAGTCAGATCCAGTGGGCAAAGGCAGGAGAGATGCTAAGTAAGAGGCCAAACATGCTGGTATACATGTGTATGAACTGGAAAGAGCAGCACTCAGAGGAATCAGGTGCAGAGCATTTTCCACTGCACACCCAAATACGAGTGCTGTTGGGGTGTTGGGAGTGCAGACAGGACAAGCTAAGCAGGCACTTACCCCTGCTCAGGCTCCCAGATCTGCCTGCTCTCCAGAAAGCATGTGCCCTGTCCTAGACATGAGTCCAGTCTAAAGAGCAGCTTTGGAGCTTCCTGCAGTGGGTCATGTTGATTTACGCAGTGTGACAGACATGTGATCTTTGTAGGCCCACAGATGTGCTGGTACACTAACTCTGTGTTCTGATAGAAAGGCAAACCTCAAGAGACCTTCCTTCTAAGCATACACCTTTCTGCAGCCTTCCTCTGAAGATTTCTGCCAGTGCTTTCACCTGGCAAAGGCCCCTGTGGACAGCTTCTGCAGCCCCTGTCCTTCACAAAGAACCCTGCTTGTGCAGGCTCCCCTGCTGTGCTGGTTTTGTCTGGTACCCAGCTTCACAGCATAAAAAGTGCTTCTGTTCCTGGGGTTCTTTGTCGCCAGAGCCATTCACATATACCTCTGGGTAAACAGCCTGCTGACAATTTGGCCTTCCAGAAATACCAAGCAAAAATATGTTGCTTCTGCCTAATAATTGCAGAGCACTTTGTAAGCATTAGTGAATCAGGCCTTACAGCTGCTGTTTTCCCCTTAGTTCTTATTAGCCTTAAGTGATGAAGCAGTCCCAGAGCTGTTCAGTAATTTAGCTGTAGGTCACACAGGAGAGGGTGAACTATGACTACTAATCAAATATGGGATTGCTGAGCATCAGCCTGAGAAGCAGTGCCATGCTGCATCCCAAACAATTCTTTGAAATAGCTGAGACATTTCTCCTTTTAGATAGGCAATGTGTACACCCAAGGAGGGGGCATAGAATCATCCAGCAGCACAAGTCCTGCATCCTTCCTTGATGTTTTACAGCTTTATGAGGACCTACAGACAAGACAAGATAGTCTAAGTACACAGAACTCATGTGTTTTTTCATGAAATTTGTCCAAAGTGATCGTGCCCATTTCTGACAGAGACAACCACTATGGTCAAAGCAGATCAAGTGTCCCTGGCTAATATTTGAGAACTCTTCTATCCAAATCTTGAGTGTGGTTTGCCAAATATTCAGCTGGAAGAAAGAATGAAATTATTCACTTTGTTCTCTCAGCTTTGAAAGTGTCAAACAGCTAACAGTGTTTGAAGAAGCTTTATTTCTGGATAGCCCTCTCAAAAAGATTAACGAAGCACTCTTTCATTTATTCCCTGTTTGCACCATGGTTTTGTAGAATAGAAAACCTCTCAAATGTCTTCAGTTTTACTCTAAATGAAACCCAAAAAAAGCTTTTGTGAAACTGGAATTCAAGCAGATTGTCCATTTCTCCTTGCTGGATAAAAACCCCACAGATTATAACAAAACATTATTTTCATCCTGTTTCTTGTTTCATCCTGTTGAATATCTGTCCCCCTCAAAAATGTCCAAAGCAGATAGCACCTAAAACACTGCCGTTGGTTACAAGTCTAAGGTACAATTTCTGAGGTAATTTAATCTAAAAAATAAAATTAAAAAAAAATAGTCTTTTCACATGACCAAGTTCATTACAGTAATGCAAGGAATAAGTAGAAACGACAATGGGCCAAGTGGATGCAGATCTTAGAAGTAATAGTAAGGATATTTAGAAAAAAATATCTATGTGCTCAAGAGACAGCAAAAACACGGATTATGATGAGGAAAAGTTAAGCACTGGTGCAAAAGACCCTCTGCTGGGTGAGCTGCTATCAGAGTCTATCTGCAAACACCTAGGTTGTCCCAGATATAGCATTTCTCAGCCAGTGTTTCCTGCCTCCTAAGGGGAACCGTGCTGAGCAGACTCAGTTACTGGGGCTCAGTTGGTAATTGTACCCTGCCAAATCACCTCAGCTGGTATGTCTGGCTGCAGGCATGTACTGCCCACTTCAACCCAAATCTTTTGGGTATTCCTACTCAGGGGATGTCCTAGATTGCAAGGCAACATGTATTCTATTTGCCATCTGTTAGAGGTGTGGCAGTTCATCTTCTGTTAATTGGGCATCTTTCTTTATCTCTTCCACAAACCAATCCTCCACCGCGGGGAGACATCTGCTGTTAATGGCCTATTGAGTGTCACTGAATGACTGATAAAAGTTGCAGCATCCCATTGTGAGATGCTCACCCCAGAGGGAAGAGCCAAGCATGCCTACCTGGATATAATCCAAGTTTTTGGGACACCAGACTCAGCCTTTCCACAGGATTCCCAGAGGAGCAGCTGCCTTTTCCACTGGATCTTCAGAGGAAGACTACACCCTTTTCTACAGGATCACTGCTCAAACAGAACCACACCCGGCACTCCAGGAGGACTGCAGCCATTCCAATTTGGACTGCTACCAACCCCCTGACCAACAGGGTATTAGGTTGTATTCTGACTCTGTCAGTGGTTTTTCTTTCGTATTATTGTATGTATTTTGTTTTTTTTTTTTTTCCTTTTCCTAATAAATTGTCTTTCTGACTTGGAGTCTCGCACTGGTTTTGCTTTCAAACAAGAACAACGGAAAACACAGGAGCTGAGTGCTGAGACACTCTAAATCTGTCCCTGTCTAGGAAGCTCTTTTGGGAGAAGGACTTGGGATGCATTTGCAGAAGGGATTTTTGATTCTGAAGCTACATGTAGGAACCTGGAAAAGTCTATAAAAAATAACTTCAAATCTCTGCCATCTGCCTGTGCTTATACTGTTCATTAGGAGATGCTCCTGTTCCTGAACTGGACATGAGGCTCAGATTTACATATAATGCTAGAAATTAATCCCTGCCATGGCAGCAAGGCCTAAAAATTTCAGAACAGGAAAGCCTTGGAATAACAGATTGAAAAATGAGCATCCTAGGATGTAAAGAAATATCTTCTTTTGTTGAGGAATCATGGGACTGCTGCTTCAAACTCATATTTAGGGCAATGCTATTATTTTTAGCAAGATATTTGAAATTTTTAAATGTAAAATGAAATTGCCAACAGAAAAACCCACACATTGGAATTCAGAGACATGAACCTAAAGATCATTTTGGGACATTAATTCTGGGTTTTTATCAATGTATTTCAACATACTCTAAAAGGAAAAGCGAACAAAGGCAGGCCATGCAAACCAGTTTTAAAAAATTGTATTGGATGTGTATTAGAGTAATTAGGTAATGTCATGGGAGGGGGCAGCACTCTGCCTGTCTGATAGAATGCTGCCATCCCACTGCAAATGCAAACTTACTCTGTGTTACTCACTCCGTCCCACATAGGGAGAAATTTAAATTGACCCTCTCCCAAATCAAATTGCAATCTGTAGGGAAGCATTTTGGGGATGAGAATCTGGAAGCTGTGAAACAAAGCAGATTATTCTGTCCTATGTCTGGTTGACCCTTCTGGGACAAAGAAAGTGTGAGAACAAGGACCAGGCTTGAATTCCTGCTGCTGCCAAGTAGGAAAATGATCTCTCATTTTCAGGCCCATGGGGTGCTACAGGGGCAGGCAGGATGAAGGTTAGGTCCTGACAATAAGTAGGCTGATCCTGCTTCATTTCAGAGTTTAATGTGGAGCCCCAGCTCCAGCTGTGACTGCACCAGCTGCTATTGCTAACATTTCTTTTCAAGCTCATTAGAAATAAGAATAATACTAATGAATCACTGAACTTTTGAGGCAATTGGTTATAATTTGACTGGGAAAAGAAATTGCCACCTACTGTTTACCTTAACTAAAGTCCAGGAAACAATCCGCCCATCCGAGGAGACAGAGAAGAAGTTGGAATTGTTGTCCATATCATCCTTCTGCCACTTGACCTTAAAACAAAAAGAAACAAGAAGACAGTCCTAGTCAGCACAAGGCTTTTAGCATTGGCAGGACAGAGTCCCATAGCCTCAACAAGGTTTTCTGAAATCCTTTCTAAAGAGCAGCTGTTTTGCACTCCAGAGGCTTTCTGGTGTGAACACTTATGTCCACCAGCAATTTTAGAACTGTCCTGAGCACTCTGGTCAGTCATTTTCCTGCAGGATGCTCCTGCAAGAAAGGGAGTAAGGAAAGGGAGTAAAGCCCCTCACCTGGAAACTCTGCACCCACCCGTGGCCACTGAAGCACTGCCATCAAGGACAGGCCTTATGAGATGTCTGAGCTATGCACCAGAGCTATACACTGTGGCACAGCACCATCCCAGAGAGCCCTAAGACATCTCCAAACACCACCAGTGACACCCACAAAGGTCCCCAAGCATAAGCCTTGCCTTTCACATTTGACTAATTACATTACTCCAAGTGCAGTGCCACATGGCTACCCTTCAGCCAGACAACCTCAAATTAGCTTTCTGCCCCTATGTGGGGTGCAGGCCAGACCTTGCAAGCAACATGTGAGAAGGGTCCTTGGGGCATTTCTGTTTCAGGGAGATGAAAACTTCTCCATTAAAATTGAAATCCTCCCTATATCTTCAGAGCATCTGTCTGCCTGGTGAGGAGATTTGCGTTTCGACTGTGACAGCTCAGCAGGAGAGATTAGAACTCAGATAAATGGCTTACAGTTTAGAAGAGACATTTCAGTTAGACCAAAAGCATTAAGAACACTCGATTTTCAGATCTGGGAATTCAATCAGACTGAAGCGAAAAGAATGACTTGTCACTGGGTCTGTCAGCACACACTCCTGTTGGCATCTGTCAGATGAGGATGGGGACAAGCACTTTAGAAGGTTCTTAGAAGCTTTTCAGAGGTATATCTGTTCCTGTCCAAGCAGTGAAGCAGATAGAGTTCCCTAAACATCATCCCATCAACATGATAAATGAGTTTGATCATCCCAGAACTTACCAAATACTCTATCCATGACTACTTATGTAACTCATACATAGTCCAGAAAACAAACAGCCTTCTCAATACTTTAATTACACCGATTGGGTATTCCTGTGATGGGTCCTTGCAAAAAAACTGTTAATTCTCTTTTGTAAAATTTTTTTTGTACTGTGAAGTTCTGTGGAGCATGAAAATTAAGCAAGAGATTTGGCAAGAGACTCAGCAAGAGCAATTAAGTAAGAGAGTAGTTAACCCTCCACTGAATGTTTTCTTCCTTTTCTGAGGAAGGAAAAAGAGAATGCAAGAGGAATTAGTCTGAGAATACATCAAAATGCCAGTTTCATGCCTATAAGACACAACTGAAGAGCTTTGAGTGGCATATACTTTTGAATAGCCCTGCACAGGTGAAATTGCAAGTTTCCATGTGGAACTACTTCTTTTATCTGGCATTAAAGGAATAGCATAATTCAATATGACCAAGAATAAAAGGATTAATTATTAAAAAGCAGGTTCAACAGGACAATGATTGCCAGTGCTGACCCACTGTGGACAATATGTGCTGGGTATATCTATTCCAAGAACATCGCCCTGTGATCATGAGCTACTGCTGACAGTGATAGTCACTAGCAGCTGCTTCACATGAACAAGGTGGTGTAGTGAGACGTTTTAATTCAAGGTGAGAAATGCAGAGCTCAGGGAAACTGGTTACAAAAACATGTCCAATCTGCCTCATGCTGGGCACAGAAGAAAGGTCGTATTTTGAATCAAAAGATTTTTTAAATGTCACTCTAAAATGGTCTGACAGTAAGACATTTTTATGTGTATGTCTAACACAGTTCTCCTCTAACTCTTGTTCTGTCTCTCCAGCTTGCTGTCCCAAATATTTGGGAAAAACTTTGCAGACCATCAGACCACTGGCAAATACATGGATGAAGTTCAGTAGCTTTAGTCCATCCCCATCATTCTGTGCAGACACAACTTCTGGGTCCTGATGTCTACACTAACACGGATTGTTGCAAGAACCTCATCTGGAGGCAACCAAACAGCATAAGAGCTATCATGAGCTCATGGGGATTTTCCCAAGCTAATTCCTTTCAGCATTCCCAAAGCAAAGAGTTTTTACCCCAAGGTTTGCCTACTCCAAATAACCTCTCTCTGAAGGAGATCTATTCAAGTTTTCTCCTGTTAGTTAGGTGTCACAGCTCTTAATCCATTACATGGATAGGTCGGGTCACCAGCCTCAAAGTCAAGTAAGCTGAATTGCTTGGGGTACTCTTGGTTCTATCTTCAAAGCAGTCAACAGTACTTGAGTTAGGTACTTTTTGTAGACAGCTTGTAAAATAGCCTCTCAGGGACACCAGGCTCTGCCCTCAGATGACTATTAGCTGCTCTCAGTGATGGTAGCTTGAATTTCAGAAAACAGAAATTGGCACTTAATACTTTCAATTTTCCTTCAACACCTCTGACACCTTAATCGTGTTTGTGATCTTTTTTCCTCCTGATTTCTGAATCCCATAAATGCTTATTAGAGTAATTAGACCTCATGATACTGCAATCAAATCGGGCATCTGCTCAGAACTGACTTTTACGCGGCTCCCAGAGGGTTGTCAACATGGCACAACCTCCCATCATTAGCAGTATCTGTGCTGTGAGGGGTGGAGTATTTGAGGACAGAACCAAGCAACTGTCTGCACAGTGGCATGAAGTTAATTTTCCCCCTGAAGCATGTGATAATCAGCTAAGGATTTTGGCTATGTGAAACTATCTAGAGCAAAAGTTAAACTATGATACAATCAGAGTAAAGAAGCACATGAGAAAGAAAAGTGTGTGTAAACAGGAGAGAGGAGACAAGCAAGCAAAAAGGAGCAAGCATTTTCTGTCCCTGATCATGATGAGAACTGTAACAAAAGTAAGCAATTTTTCAGTGATCTTTAACTTGACTATTATTGCAGTGCAAAATTAGTGTGTGAAACTCATTGCTGTAAGAACAGCTCCCACTTTTTCTTCTGATTTCTTAAAGCTCATTTATTTATAAAGAAGTTGAGACAATACAAAACCTTATTTAATACACAGAAATTTAAATATTAAGATCTCATATTCATTACTATGTACAGCAGGTTAGCAGGGTGATAATCCATTCATTTCTAGCAAGAGAATACTATCATTTTTATCCATGGCAGCTGGTAATGGCTCCTGTCCAGCAGGAGATTAGACCATTTATCCAATCTGATTTGAATACGCCCATGTTTCTGATGTCATTCCTATGAAATAAATAATGCTTGATCCGTTTTCATGGGACACGGGCAGTAAGTCATTTGCACTGACACAATACAATTGGTCAAAGTTACCCTGACCCAGAGTCTGAAGTGTGGTGCAGGCACCAGCTACTGCAAACACAGATCTGGCTAGCCCTTGGCTTGCCAAAACTCAGGTATGGGGTCCCATATGCAACACATGCACATTAACTGATGAGCAATTCCCTTTCTTTCCCTATAATTATCCTTCAAGGAGGCCTTTGTCAGCGTTGTAGTACCATGGCCCTGCTGATACCTGCCCTAAGTGAAACAAGGCAGGTTTTTTGTCATTTGGGGCCTGAAAAAAAATGAATAAAATCTGGCCCAGCTGGAGAAGAGGAAAGACAAGGGAATTATCAATCCCCTCCACCCCCTGGTTCACCCTTACTTGAACTGGCCAAGTAAGACACTCAGATCACTTTGGCATACAAACATCTCCTTGGGCTGCTGAAGTTCATATTATTTTGACCTGGGGACAAATTCATTCCAGTGCCAGCCTGGCTATCAGTAGACTCCTAGGCAAAGCCATCATGGCAATGCAGGGTTTGGAGGGACCCAAAATGCATATTTATTCTCCTCTGAGGCGAAATCAGATACTTCCTTGCCACTGGTGACAATTCACACAGGTTGCTCTCACCAGTCTCCAACAACAGGTACTCAAAAACCTCCCTGTATATACATCTGTGCTTAATTGCCCTTGCACAGAAGATTTCCTTTACCAAGAGTCAAGCCAATTACTCCTTACCATCTCCCCAGTGGATGCAAAGAACAGTTTATTCCCTTTTCTGTAACAGTCTCCAAAAGGGCAAGAAACGTTTGTTCCTTTCTCTTTTTCCCCTCTCTCCAGCTCAAATCAACTGCCTCAACTTTTGCTTCCAGGTCCTGTCTTCAGGATCCAAGCTCTCACCACTCTTGTTCTTCCTCTTCAGCCTGGTTCTGCAGCTGCAAACACATGGCACAGGACTGCCCTGAGTTACAACCTCCTCTCTCTTACATTCTTGCTAATTAATTAGAATGACACATATCTTTGTGCAACAGTATTCCATTGCTGATCACTAGTGATGATCAGCAATGCTGATTCTATGCTTCCCCTTGGGCACCCTGCTGCCTAACCAGCCATCTCCTATTTCAAATCTGTGCATTTAATTTCCCCTCTCTAAATGCAGTATTTGCTCTTGTCTTTATTGAATTTCATCACATTGATTTTGGGCCTTTCTTCCAATTTATCAAGATAATTTTGAACATAATCATGTCCTGCAAAGTGCCTTGTCCTCCCAGGGGGGCTTCCCTATTCTGTAATTTGAGTTGTTAATGAAAGTATTGATCCAAAAAAGACCAGAAGTGACAGCTGTAGAGTCTCACTTGTAGCACTTTCAGAGTCTGAGAGTGAGCTCTGTATGACTATTCTTTGAGCACACTGCCTCAGCCACCTGAGCAGCTTCTTTATGGTGATTTTACCTAATTCATAATTCTCTGCTTTGGTTATATGTATGTCACAAAAGCTTTAGTCAAGTCAAGATGGATTGAGATGATAACCTTGATTGCCTCTCCCTTATTCATGAGGCTCATTTCTCTGGGAAAAAAGAAGGGAAAACAAATTGTACTGGCTTGATATTCTATTCTGGACAAATCCATGTCAGCTTCTCTGAATCACCTTATTAGGTAGACATTTAACAGTTGTGTTGTCACTTATTCAAGTGCTTTTCCAGTATTTGAAATTGGTCTGACTGGGTCCAATCCTATCATTTTCCTCCAGACATTTTTCCACTCCTTCCAGCCCTCTGAAATCTTTCCTTCTTTCCCTGGCCAGGCTGGTGCTACAGGCCAGTGTGCAAACTGATGCACTGCTGTGCTATTACCCCCAATTTTCAACCCCCTATGGCTGGCTTTTGATGCCTCTAGCTGGGTGCATTGTCCAGACATTGTTTTCTGGGCTCTGGTATTCTGTCTGTGCCACTTCCCCTCCTGCATTTAAGGACAGGCCCTTTGAAGAAAGAACCTGCAGATACCTCTTAGCCAGACATTGGCTCTACAGCATCACTGAAAGGTGTGTGGGGACTGATGACAGTAGACTATCATATTTCACTTTGCCCATGTCACAGGTACACAAATGAGTCCCTAGGTGACAGTGGAGTGGTGCTTTCTCTCATCCATGCTGCAGAGCGCATTCCAACCCTGCCTCTGATTCAAGGTTTTCACTCAGCTCACATGCTGTAAATGGGCTTGCACATAAACCCCAGTCTCTGCCTAAAACACAAGATAGATGTAGCCCAAAAACTCTCTGAAATGCATATAATAGCATGAAATTGATCTGGTTATTTCTTTAAGTGCTCCAGGGTATATTTAATGTGATCTTGCTGGTGAGCAAGAACTTATCTAAATATTCTTTAATATGCTCTTTCCTTATTTTGACCTGTGCTTTTATATCCTCTTTTTATACTAAGCAGACAGTCTCAGGCACTCACTGTAAGATTAAACAATACAGCATCAAATATTTCATCCTTATTCATACCACTCAGTAGTAGCGGAAAGCTTGCTTTAGTACTAAGTCTATATCTTCATTCCTTTAACTACTTACATGCTTCCCAAATATTTTCCCTTTCCCTTTAATGACCCAGGATAAACACAACTCACTTAACACACTCACTTCTTTTTATTAATTTATGTTTTTGCTTTTCCCTAATACTCAGCTTTAGACATGTCTTTGTTTCTGTGCCTCAAGTGTTTCTTTGTAAATCACTGTTGAGCTGTAGATGCAGCTGTACAGGCCCCTCTCAGAAGCTCTGCCATTCTGCCCAGCGCAGCAGCTCATCGATTTCATTCATCTGCCTCCTTATCTGAAGAGAGACACAGACTTGCAGAAGTCCACATGTGCACCACAGAAGCACAAGTACTTCCCAGCCCTGCTGTGCTCTTTCAGCCATCCTCTTTTGCCCATACTTTGGTCACACAATGTGAACAGTGGGATTAGGACCCTTCTCCTTATATTCACACAGGCTAAAGGCTTTTACTCTAGGCTCCCCACTGGCAAACATCTGCTCCTTGAGGAAGGGAATCAGCCTCAGTTCTGTCTTGCAGTGCCTGACCTGGCAGCCAAGCACAGACACAAACCTGCTGTCCAAACCACATTTCCTGTGTCAGAATGCAAAAGCCTGGGCCAAAGAAAATGCCAGAAGAGCTCTGGGGCTCTCTCAAGGTTGACAAGCTGAACATGTGCTGTGATTTAGCAAGAGCACAAACTCTCATGTGTGCAGTTTGGCTGCATCTATTGCACAATGGCCCAGCTCACCAACTGGCAGATGAAAACCATATGGATTCTTGTAGAGAGTAAGACAGACCAAACTAAAGGAATACCAGGAATACCCATCTAAATCTGGGCATGCTAGTCCAGCTGTGGGCACCTTTGATCTGTGTAGTGGACAATTTCTCCATTTTGCAGCTAGTCTGCCTTTTAGTCTGCCTCAGCATCATGCTGAAGGCTCATGCTGAAGTGTGAATTGCTCCACAGGTCACATCTTCTGAAGCCAGTTTGATTTGTCCTGTGCTTTAGTGCAAATATTTTCCTGGACTACCTTATAGCAGTTTCTGATTTGAACTAAGAGGCAGTTCTATTTCTTCACGCTGGCACCCTCAAATGTGTTTCTTGTTGGTTCCCGACAGCAACTTTCACCAAAACAGCATCAAGAAACATCAAGTCATTACCAGCAGAGAAGAAATCTTTCACTTTCTTTTCCTGTCAATGACAAATCACAATTTTTTTGTTTATTCTCCTCTCTGGGTCACTTATCTGTGCTGTTTGCCAAGGGATCTGCTGGTGTGAAAGTCTGCTACACTCATCTTATCCAGAGTCCACTGACGTTTTGTTTTGCTAGAGCAAATAGTTTGTCCCTCCTTGCTGCCACAACAAAGCAGTGCATCTACAACAAAGTTCCAAAGTGTCCTCCATCAAGGACATTACCAGCTATTCTGCATTTGTTGCTTATCATGTCTGACACAGTAAGTGGACCTTAACACTTCCCAGAGGATCCTCTGCCAGCAACCACAAGTGAAGCCAAGGCCAGGCACCCTGAGGAGTGTAAGCAAAATGCAAGGCTGCTCTCCTGCAATCAGTCACAAGAGACACAACAAAATTAATCACTTGGCCATCAAGAAAGTAGAGTACTTAACTCACAAGCAAAGTAACTCCAGCATCAGTTTTTAGACATCAAGAGACAGAAAGAATAAGGCTTAGAGGTGAGGAACAGTGCAATGTCTGGAGCCCTTCCTCAGTGCCAACTTGGACAGCCGTACAAGTTATCCTGTCTACAGGTGGGAGGAAGGAAGACAGAAAACTTCATTCCTCACCTCGGTTATTTGAGATAAAAGCAAAAACCTAGCTTAGTCCAGGTGACTCATTTTGACTCAAGGCAGTAATCAAGATTTTAAAGGGCTGTGATAACTGAATGCAGCCTGGTCAAAGGTCAAAGCAGCCCAGTCAGACTCTTCGGCTAAGTCTGTATTTGGTGAAGAAAGAGCTCTTAGGTCCTGCTTGCACTTGGAGCATATAATACGACTGTGGAGAAGATTTAGCTGTGCTCTGGTTATCTGTATGTATGGACTTCCTGCCAAAGATAAATGTGAGCAGGCAGGCAGGCAGGAACTGGTCCTTCAGTGAGGGGCACCAGAATAATGGAATCACCAACATGACCATGCTGGAGCCAGCATGGCAGGGTACAGCATAAAGGGCTCCTGTCCTGTGATTCACCCTGAGCAAAAGATATTGCTGGTCTCTATCTATACTTTTTGCTATTCCTGTCTATTTCCTGGGAAACATGAAGCATTTCTGCTGTGGAATGTCTAGTAAGAATGAAAGAACTCAAAAAAAATTTTAAAAGGCATGCTTTTGTCAATATTGTCATAGGAGGTATTACTGCTTGATCTTTATTTTCCTCAGAAACCCTGCTGTGAAAGCACAGTCCCTGTCCACATCTGCACCCCTGGGCTCTAGAAAAATACTGCTATAAACACAGTGAATGAAGCCACAAAAGAGGAGAAGCAATCCCGGAGATAAAGAACCAGGTCTGCCATATGGTGAAAGCTGGGCTGTCACTGTCAGGAGTCTTTGCACATGCAGGAACTTCATGGTAAAAAGAGTCCATGAGTTGGGGTCACCTCTCTGCCACTGCCTGAGATACCTCCATGGGGAGGATGCTGGAGACTCCTTTGAGGCAAAAATGTCTTTTTAGGCCAGGAGGCTGATGCGTGCATGAAAACAAAATCAGATTACCCAGAAAGGTTTATCTGAGCCTCTCCCTCCTAGAATCCATTTATTGTTTAAAGGAAGGCAAGTCCCACATCAAACTACAAGTAAAACAGAAGCATTAAGGCTGTCTTTCTTTCAGTGACATATAAAAAACTAAATTCTAACTAGATATTTAAGAAAACTAACTTTAAGGAGCACAGGCAGATATATCTGACTCTGTAAGACCTGATGAAATTCCATCTAGGGTACTTAAGGGAGCAGCTGAAGCAATCTCTGAATTTCATAGCAATTAGCTATGAACACTAGAAGAAAGGAGATGTCCTCGGGGACAGGAACAGGGGAAAATGCCCCCAGGAAACACAAAACAAATCTATCTTGAAGGATAGGTTAAAGGACAGTAGATGAGTCAGCCTAATGCTGAATTTGAAAGCTGGAACAAAGTATTATGTCATCTGTATATATGTATAGGATAAGAAAATGAGAATCAGTGAATATGGTCTCCTCAAAAAAAGACCTTGTCAAAGAGAATTTATTTCCTTCCTTATCAGGGTAACAAGTCTAAAAGAAAGAGTAGATTTCTTATCTTTAATTTTGTAAGGCTTTTGGCATACTCCTTGTGATGTCTTCAGAAGAAAGATAAGAAATTACTGTGAAGTGGCTGAGTGCTTGAAAATGAATTCCCAAGAGTTTAGACAGTGATGTCTTGACCAGATGGGAGAACATCTCTAGATGGTTCCCATGAGGGACTGTCCTTGTTTCTTTTAACTTTTTTAGCTTTATTCTTTTAACTTTGTCTGTCCTCTGTTCTAGGTAGCCTCTCCAAGTCATCAGGCTCAGTTCTATACAATATTTTGTTTAGTAAAATCTGCATACTGAACTGCAAAATATACAGAACATTTGCAGATGATGCAGTTGAAAGACATTGAATTCCATTAGGATAAAGACTTTGCATTATCTTGAAAAGCTGGATACACAATCTGAAAATAATAAGGTGACGTGATAAAGACAAGGGCAGAGGGACACAGACAGGTAGAAGAAAGCATTAAATGGGTAGAAATGGGGGAATTTCTGGCCGTAATTGCTGACAGTAATGCAGAAAAGCATCAGTGGCTGGTGAGGGAATCAGCAAAGTGATACTGCTGTAATGGCATAGATATATTTTCACATGTATTAAGAAGCGTGTGTCATATAAGACACAGAAGGCAATGATTCCAGTCTGTTAGTACTGGTGAAGACACCTAGACTGCCCAGTCTTATTTTGAAGAAAACACTTCAAGAATGATAACACAATGTCTGTGAAGGCATGATGGGAAGAAGAGGACAGTCCCAAGGCTCTCATTTCTGTCTTTCACAAACAGTTTCCCAGTTCCAGAAAGGAAAGTTCAGTTTCATTTTAAATTCAGTCTCACCTCTCACATGTTTACTGCATGTCATGTTCAATCACACTGTGAATGTTTTGTTCCCTGCTTTGTATAGGAAACAAGTCTTTTGAGTGTGAGTAAAAGCTGATGGGGAGAGAAAAATGAAAATTACTTGTTACTTAAAAATAAATCCATTGAAAAATGTTCCTATCTTAAAATATGGGATTTCTTTTAAATGCAAATGTTTCAGCTATGACAGGAATCTGCAGATAAGGGAGCTGCTAAGCAAATAACGGGTTTTAATGCTGTTTAGTCTTTTGCAGAAAAGTTTGTTGACATTTTACCATTACATCATGCAACAAGACAGAATAGATCAGTTCAATTTGCTTAGGAAGTAAACTTGCCTCCATGACAGAAGCCATTGAAGAGGTAAGGTCTGTAAGGAGCAACTCCTTCTAAGGTGAGTCAGTAATATATAAATATTTGGCTGTAGTGTTTGCTACACTAGAGAGAGGAAATGGTTTAGACATCTGATGAATATCAAAGTGTTCAGAGATTCCAATGTCTCTCAGTCAGTTCGAGCTTCCTGCATTTCTCTTACATCTTTAATGAGCAATTCAGACCTAAAGGACTCCATGTCATTCTATCTGTAGCAGAGGCAGGGATGTCTCCTTACTTTACCTACACTGTATGTTTGTGATGATGAACATGGCAGTTAGGAGAGACAGGGTGGCTGACAGGCTTGGTAACAGTAAACAGGTACTGAAGCAAAGTCAGGTGCTTCATCTACAAAGAAATCAGGCATCAACCAAGGCAGCCAGCCTGGCAGGATCATATGTCACCAAGCAAAGATGCCGGAGGAAGAATTCTTTCAGAATACCTATGACAATGAAAAGCATCTCAAGACCCCCTGGAACAGAAGACACAGCCCAGCACTGCCTGGATGCTCCAGGAGCAGCCCTCAGCTCCAGCTGTCAGGCACCCACGTCATGGGCATGAGGCTTTATTTATGATGACTTTATTTATGGGTACCACCAAATATGGGCCTATCTTGTGGAATATAGTTGTAATGGCTACAGGCAATACCAGGGTCTTCCTATCTAATAATTTTGCAGATTATATATCTACTTCTAGTAGTATATGGCTACTTAAAAGTTTTACTACAAGCATTCTCAGGGTTTTCTCCTCCAAAGTCCTTGAAAGCTTCCTGACAGCTGAGGGAAAACAACTAGACGAGCTCAACAACAATGAGGAAACACTCTAAGATAAACATCATGTTTAGTCCTATAAAAACTGCTCTTTAGAAAAACACTGCTCTTCTACACCTAGATCAAGTGCCCTCCACCCTGATGGCATCTTCCTGGGATTCAGCGGACCAGGCACCATCTCTTCAGCACAAGTGAACTCAAGGGTGCAAGGTCAGCCAAGAGGAGCAAGAAATTAGGCTTACAGTATCAGACCATCCACAAATTTGGGATACAGAAAAAGAGTAGCAAAACTTTTCTTACTAAAGAGTATATTTGGTGGTGGTGGGTGGGACTCAGCAGTAAGCAGAGAACATGGACATGGGAGTGCCATTGAAGCAGGGCAAAGGCCCAGCCTGAGGCTTGTGCATTACTCATGCTTCAGAGACTCAGATTTATCTGAAGGAAGCAGAGCTCGCTTATAAATAGCACTGGATAAGGTTGGCCCTACTTTCAGTTTGTTTTTTTCCTGCTGGGATTTGGATGCTCTCCTTTGTACAGTGTTCCACCAGGAATCTGTGTGCTTGTTCCCCTCACAGCACTGCCCACTGCTGGCATGTTAACAGATGAGGAGAGAAGAACCAGACATTAGACTGTCACCTGTTTGTCCTGCCAGTGGCTGTGCTCCCATGTCAGACACAGCACGCAGCTGAGAAATGCATGCCAGTGGCCAACAAAGCTCGTGGGTATTTCACCAGTTGCAATTCACAGCTCTTGGTTTCAATTCTGACTGTTCTCTTGGTACAAGATTCCCAATTTGCAATAGACAAAATACGAAGTTTCCCACTCTGTGTTCAGGAAAAGCAGGCACATAGGACAGGCAGGTTCACACCCAAACCCCCAAGCTGCCTGATGTTGCTACATCATAAACAGTGTCTGCAATATGCCTGACAGAAGGTTCCTATCACCACAGGATCACGTGGATTGCAGCAGGGATGTAGCAAGACTTTCCTGGAGCCTGCTGGATGCTGAGAGCCCCGGCCACCACATCAAGCTGTGGCAGCTCACCATGGGTCTCAGGGTGGGAGAAGGGTGTGAGTCATGGCCAGCACCAGCTCCCTGTATCTCACTATGCATCAATGTGACCTTGCCGGCAACATCCCTGCCCAACTTGCCTCTAACTCTGCCATTACCATTCTCTTGCTTTTATTTTATCCTCTTCAGAGCAGCATTCTGTTGTTCCACAGGCTGTATAAGAGCTATTAAAATCCATCAGTGTGTTTATAGGTACACTATAAAGCAGCATAACAGAATTCAAAGACCCAAGCAAGTAAACAAATGCAATACAAGCTCTCTGGTATTTTAAACCTCAGGCTAACATCTTCCAACATCCCAAGGCTTAAAGGGACTTCTCAATTCTATAAGTGAAATTTTCTCCACAAATTAGCCCCAGTGCAACTAACAGGCTAAGAAAGTTTCTTGTATGTTGCTTGGAGACACCAGAAAAGAAATAATCAATCTGAAAACCCACAGAAGGATGGTTTGGATCTTAAGTACAAGGAAAAGAGTAAGAGTAGCATGAGAGAATAATCTATTTAGCAAGAAACAGTGAGAGCAGGAGATAAAAAATAAGTTCAGCATCTGAATGAAGTACAGAGGGAAATGCAGCATCAAAGCAAAAAGAGCTCATTTTTTAGATAAATATTACATGATCTGCAATGGACACTTTGCTAGACAATTCCTAACCCAAAAGAATCCATGCCCAAGGCACAATTTAAAAATAACCATGAATAATTTCTGAGTCTCCAGAAGATACCATCTCAAAAAGTAAAATTCCAAAGTTAAACTATGAGAGATTTTGTTCATTATTGTCAAAGACATGTAGGAATAAGCATTTGTATGTTTACCTTTCCTAACCTATAGTGGCTTAAAAAGTGTCCAACAGTTTTGGACAAGGTATAAGCACCCTGCAAAAATTTTATCTAGCATTTCTGCCACCAGACTACCTTGCAATTTCCATCACTTCTACCACACATAAATGAGCCCAAAGCTTCCAGATGATTTTGTGGCTCAGCACAGCCTTTCCAAAAAGTGGTAGAAGTTAACGCTGTGGGAGACAGGATTTCCTCCATTAGGGCTGTGCCTGTAGTGAGCTCTCACAGCAACTGAGGACAACCAGAAAGTGGCTGATCTTGACCCTGATGTCTACAGTGAGCATATGGCAACTCTTCCCAAGCACAGCCCTTCCTCCTCAGTTCCCTTCAGGAGAGGACAGGGACGCAACTGACGCTAGTCAGTCACTAAATGCCTCATGGTGCTGCAGTGTCAGGTACTCAGCAGGTAGGACAACTGCTGCTGCAACAGCCTGTTACTGGACATGGAATTCAGTGCAGGGAAAAGGACTGCAGCTAAGGGCTGCAGGAGGAGTAAAAATTATTTCCAGCAAGAGAGCTTCAGACAGACTGAGATCTCTGGACCCCAAATGCATGCTCCCTGGTCCATGGATGTTTCTCCCACTGCTTCCTACTTCTGTGCAAGTGCAGAATGAGTGACCTCCCTAGTCTCTTTTACTTCTGGGATGTCAGAAGCTTATTCAACTGTCTGTCCTGCCTGCACTGGGCCAGGTATGCAAGGCATGGCTGGTGTCACAAAAAAGGTAGTAGAAAGCTGGAGCTGAAGAGGAAGGTACTCTATGCAAACATTGAGCTGACCCAATACAAGAAACACAGTTGGCTTGCATTCCTGAAGAGGTTTGATGCCAAATGATCCTCACAATTAGGTTTGTGCTCCATTTTGCTTTCAGGCTACATTCTTGCCCCTTTCTTGGGTTCAGATTCCTTGGCTTCAGGTCTCTGTTGCTTTCCTTTCTTCTCCAGACTTCTATTTCTCCTCTAGAGTTATCCCCTAACACTATCATCGCAGAGTTGAACAATATTTCTTTTCACTGAACTTTCCTCAGCAACCACCTATTGTGTGCTTCTTAGTGAAGGCAAGAGGAGGGGTGTTGAGGCTGTTGTGATATAGCTGATCTTTATTCTGACCTTGATAGCAACCTTCTATCTTATATATTTCTTGTGGTTCCTTTGCATTAAAAATTTTGTGTGCCCAAAGACAAGGGACAAAATATTATGTGAAGCAGTGTCGTGGTTTAACATGGGAAAAAGAATCCTTTCGGAAGGAAGAGGTCACTTTGGATATTGACACTTGGGGTGACTAACTGAGGGTGGGCATGCCTCTGAGAGCACAGAGGGGTTAAAAGCAGCATTCCCAGGGGAACTCGCTCTCTCTGGTTCCGGTCAGGGTGCAGTGCAGGACTCTCCCCTGCCCGGCCCGTGGCTGGGTGGGGGAGAGGAAGGCCCGAGGCCTGGCTGAGGTAAGGCCGAAGGGTGGAGGGGCTGGAACCGGGCTGGCCCCTACAGATGGAAGGGTGGAGAAATATGGGACATCTCCATTCCCCCCGAGAGTCTCTCTCTCTCTCTCGAAAGAGACAGCGATGGTTTGCCAGCAGAACCGTGGGGAAGGAGGAGAGCCGGGGGGGGGCCCAAGGCCGCAAGGTGCCCAGCTCCCAGGTGGGAGAGGGAGATCCGGGCAGAGAGCCAGCCAGGGAGTCGGGACTTTTAACCTTCCCTTGAGAAATGAAAGCTTTGTGAAATTTTACTCCTCCTCGGCTTGAAAGAGAGGAAGAGAGACAGCCTGGGACCCGAGATGTTAGAAGGAGAAATTCTGGGTGGAAGGAGATGATGGAGTGGCTTCTGGCTGGACTTTTTCTTGTTAGCCATAGACTGAACTGATTTTCTCCTCCAACAGAGAGACTGTATTTTAGGAGGATGCTGGTGAGCCAAGAGACCTGCTTCAGCAGCTGAAGAAAACACAGGAGTGGAGCGAACAGAGGAAAGTTGGGGAGGTTTGTGGTGGCGCTCCCTGTCTTCAGAGAAGAAGAAGAGAAGATCTCTATTCTTGGACCCTCGGCTGCAGGGGGAAATGGGGGGGACTGCAGTCCCAAAAATGAAAAACTGAACTGTTGTTTTTTTTCCTCATGGCAGAGCATCCTTGAAAAGAAAAAAAAATTCTAAGAGCAGTCTGTCCATCCATGCATTGGTGTTGAGAGCACTGTGTATGGAAAGGAGAGTGTCACGCTGGCAGATTCTCTCTGGGCGGTGCCATGTGTGACATGGAAACACAGGGAGTGGCAGCTGTGTTTCCTGGGGGTCTATGGTGCAAGGGAGACTCCTCTCTCCCCTGATGGATTTAGTATTGATTATACAGAAGGGTGAATACTTGATTAAGGGTCCAAGTCATGTCTCACGTCTCACTGTGGTTTGTTGGAGTTGGGTGGTGGGAGGAGGAATGTTTTGAAAGGTTTTCATTTTGGATTTTGTGTATATTTTTCTTTCTTTTTTCCTTTATAGTAGTATAGTAGTAGTAGCTTAATAAAGTTTTTTCCCCCCCTGTTATTAAGCTTGGGCCTGCTTTGCTCTGTTCCCAATCACATTTCACAGCATTCAATTGAGAGGTTGCATTTTCATGGGGGCGCTGGCATTGTGCCAGTGTTAAACCATGACAAGCAGTAACATCTCAGAGGCAATGCAAGCAGCAAAAGCTGTTTGTCTGACTGCAGATGACAGATTTAGGAGAATGTTCATCATCAGAATGAAACAATGTGTTGGTATGACAGTGGATTATGAAAAAAATTCTTTTTCTTCTAAGTGCAGAAAATATGATCAGCTTTTCATAAAGACCTTTCTTTGTGGAGTTGTATTTGGAAGCACAGAATGGGGTAAAGAACAGCAGGCTGTGCTTACTTTAAAGGGATTTTCATTTGCTTCTATTAACAAAACAAGAATTCATTGAGTTTGGGGTGGCTTCACAAACTGCAAAAGTTCAGTGTAGATTTATTCAAGAACTTAGATTAAAACACAGAAAATAGACAAATAGAAGGGATGACGCAATGATGTGACAAAATCCAGTGAGCAATTTCAAGTGTGTTTTGTCAGGTTGACACTTGAGATTAGATGTCCACAAGTTCTGCTGGAAAACTATTCTGCAAGCTGACACTCCTTTTAGTTTCCTTTGGTAGTTTGCAGGCTATTACCATCTTGCCTTTTTTGTCCAAACCATGAGCATCACATCTAACCTGACTGGGATTTGGTGAAGAATTAGCCTGCAGTGGCCAGCCCTTTCTCTTCCCATGTACAAATATAGGGCAAAAAATAATTCTCTCAGGTTGCCATCTGAAGCTCATGGTATCAGCTCCTCGGAGAACAGATCAGCTTCACTAAATCAACACTGAACAAAGTTGTGTTTTTAACCAGTAAAGTCTCCACAGCAATTCCAAACTATGCTGTACACATGGGCATGCAAGATTTGCTTGAAGCACAACTAAAAGAAATGTTCAATTTGCAGATCCTTGGATCAACATTCTGCAGGGGGAATTTCATCAGTAACTCTGATGGTGAGCAAATTAAAAAAAAATTATTTTCAACCCTCTACAACAGGACTGGCTCTGCACTAGTCTCAGCAGAAATAACATCCTTTTGGCTTGATCTGAAAGTAAAATAGAAGCTCGCGGTGTAAACAAATCTGTCAAATAAGATGTGTTTCAGGAAGGGGATTGAACAACAGAAACAAACCCTAAGACATAATTTCAGTTATCAATTCCAGATTCTGAATTACTTCAGCTTCCAAATAGTTCAAACCTAAAATATTTGGTATATCCCAGTGAAAAAAAGATAAAAGAAAAATCATTCTTCTCAGCTGTAAATAAACCCTAAACATAAACTTTTTAAAAGAAATGAGAAAAAAAAAATTAAAACTAGAAAAGGGAGAGGTTCTATGCTGAGAGCCCCCTCCCAGCAAGGTGTCACTTCTTCCCAGAAAACACCGCTCCTGCGGCCGCAAAGTCTAGTCCAGTAGTTCCACATTGGCCAACCTCATGAACCTTCAGAGCCAAGCCCTGGGACTGAGCCATTGGCTCAAAAAACATACACTGTTCAGGAACTTGCTTTGTAGGCCAACTCAGAGATGATGGGAGTGTGAGGATTTTGCTGATTAATTGAGAATTATTTTTATTAAAGAGGGGTTTAGGTTAATGGCACACAGTTTTTTTGTTCCCAGCAGAACATGACAGGTTTGACACAGTTTTTTAGGAGGTGACTTCTTTTAAGCTGGTGTTTACATTCAAAGGGAGAGGCCTGAATTCACTGATGTGGGAGACAATTTCTAGTTCTATGATCCTATGACACCTGAGTTTTGATGGCAAAAGTTACATTGCACTGCATGCATACTCATTCATATGTCTATGTACATATTTAATCCTCTCTGTTTATTCCTCTCTGAGGATTTGGATCCTCACCAATTAGTAACAAGCAATTAGAAATGTGTAATTTAAAACAGGCTAGAATTTTCCATTATTTACAATGCAATAGCACTTAATATATGGGAGACAATTGCCAAATATATAAGAATCCATTGTTATGCTCTTTTAAAAAATAGGGAGTGGTATAAGGTAGACAAACTCTTTCTTAGGTAACAGAAGTAGAAAATTTGCATTATTTTATTTTGGTCTTAACAATGGGAACATTACATCAGTTTTGTTTTATACAAATGTATTGAGATATTACTAAGTCACTGAAAATGAAACAGCACAAGAAAAGAGCTGTCAGTCTGCTTTACCCACTTCCCATTTTGTTTCCATTGTGAAAGGGCTGCATTGTTTCAAAAGAAAAAGCCAGGCAGTCCAGAGAACAAAGGCTCCTAATTGCTCAGGATAACATAGTTACTCTTCTAACTTTGTTCACTTTTCCTACAAGGAAAGGGGGATTTTTTGAGGTCTAGGGTCTAGAGAAAGACTGGCCCTCAGACTAGTAGGGTGGTGGTGGGGAAGAATAGGGCATCTTTGAGCTAAATATGAGGAAAAAAAGCATCACTTTCTAGAACCATTTAATGCTGAATAAAGAATAACAATCCTGTGTATCAACCTAACATATAGTCCCTGCTACCTTTCATCACATTGAATGGAGTGCAAATATTTTCTAAACCTTTTGGCTGATATTGACAAATGCTTACACTTCAGCTCTTTCCAACAGAGATACAAGATCTTTGGATTGCTGTACAATCACTTAACTACTAACTTCATTTGCTAGTTTTGCAGAAATTAAAACTTCTAAAGTTTAGTAAAAATATTGGTACTTTAATCAAAGTATCACAGAATGTTTTGGGTTGGAAACTTGGAACAAAACCTTTCTGTTCCAACCTCCTTGCCATGGACAGGGACACTCCACTAGAACAGGTTGCTCAGAGAAATTCTCTTGTTGTCGAAGAAAACTAATGATTATGATTCTCAGCACTTAACTGGTGGAAATAAAGAAGCAGGAACTTCTTTACACATCTATCCATATCCATGGAGTAGTTTATTTCCTTTTCAGAGCTGTCTTCCTAGAGCATCTAATTATTTTTTTTTCACTTCTGAGCCCCACTGCTGCCAAGTGATACACATAAACCTACCCCTACAAACCCCACATAGAATGCTTCCACTGCTGTATGTATCTGCTCCTGGTCTGCAGGGAACAGGCTGCTAATAACACCTCTTGGGCACACAGTCCCCTCCAATATCATCTGGGGCACAAGGGATCTGGGATTTTTGTGTCTCTAATGTAACAGCTGTGACTTCCTATAGCATGCTGCAGCAAGACCATGAAGAACTTCACACAGGACTTACTATTTTGCCAGGCTTTTTTACTGGAACCCTAAGTGGCAACAGGAAAAGCTCAGAAGTTTTCTTTGTGCATGTGTGTGTGTGTGTGTGTGTGTGTGTGTGTCCAGGTTAGTCTGTTAACCTCTTATAGAAGAGTTATAAATATCTGCTAGAGGAAAAGCTTTGGACAGAAAGGCAAGAAATATAAAATTCATGTCTTCTCTGAAATGTTACATTTGCACAAACTCTGCCTTTCTAGCAAACAGAGGTCTTGCTCTTGGCATATTGCACATTCATCTGTAGTCCCATCAGGTTCCCTTGATGTCCTGGACTTCTACTGGAAGATGGAGCCATGGCTGGGGGACAGTCCTTGCAAGGCATGTGCCAAAATTCAAGGAACACTGGCATGAGGCTGTATCAAGCAGCCTAAGTCAAGTGACAGCCACAGTCACCGCAGCAACACCTTTAGCCCAGGCTAGCAAACAAACACACACCCCTGCACCTCAACAGCCTCATACAGACCATGTTAAAATATGTGCTGCCACACTTCTACTGCAAAGAACAAGATCAAAAGCACAGGTACCAGTGCTTCAGTCTGAGCTCAGATTACCTTGCAGACACGGCTGGATGTAGCAACATATTTACCCTGACCCTTCACAGTACCACCCATCTAGTGGCTCTTTGTGGCAGATGCCAGAATGACAGTAGTTTAGGAACATTACCTGCACACCGCAGTTCTGAATTCACTCGAGTTCTTCAAGGTCAACTAAAAGTTAACTACAAATTAGTGTGTTTTGAATCCTGGTGAAGGCAGTGCCCCTGAATTTACTGCACCCAACAGAGCTCTCTTTTAGGCTGACATACTTGTTTTATTTGTTTTTATGCACTACTTATCCTGTGATACTCTGTTTGGAACACAAACAGTGTTGCATGCTTGTGCATACAGAAGTTACCAGTTATTCTCCAAAAAGAAGTCAATTATAATAATGAAAATTAAGGAGAAGTAATTGTTTACAGCAAACTTTTGCTCACACTTTTTGTGTCTGCTGAGGACCAAGGATTCATGTAACTGCTTTGCCTTGCATATTTCAAAATCAGCTTGAAATACAACTTAATCAATCCCATGTACTAAAACAGCACTCTTTCCCCATACAGGACTTTTCCTGCTGTGCCCAAGCTCCATGCAATTCAAACCCCAGTCACAGGAAAGGAAAAGCACCCTTACCTGCCACACTGGCTCTGTGTGCTTTCCTGACTTAGCACTACTCCTGTAGCTGGGCTGGGAGCTTGCCTTCTTCAGGTTGTAAATGGCCACATTGCCATCATAGAAGCCCACTGCCAAGAGGTAGGGGTGGTCACTGTGGAAGTCCAGGCACATGACGCCACTCTCACTGCTGAAGGAGTACTCTGGGAAGGAGGGGTTCTTCAAGGTGTAGAGCAGGAGCATGCCATGGCCCTGCTTCATGAAGTCATCTAAACAAGGAGATGTCAGATCAGTTTCCAGGATCCTCAACTACCGAAATGTAGAAACAGACAGCTCTCGCCTATGCCCAAAACCTACCTGAATGTGAAGTTACCAGTCACAGGACCAAATGGTCATTTTGGTATTCCCTCATCTGAACATCCTTTCCGCCACTGATATGCCACCTCTAGGACATAGGCACAATGTACTTATACAGAAAAACTACTATTTTGGTGTGCTTTTTGCCAAGGAGGAGAGCCGTGAGGAGAAGTGTGGAGGAAATAAAGAATTTTGTGGACACTCCTTTCCTTGGGCTAGGATTACACCTGTTTCTGTGGGCTAGGATTTCATTACACTGCAGACATAAAGGCTGAACCAAGAATAGCACCATGTCAATTTCTGTATTAGCGATATTTGATATTTCAGTCTCTACTACTTTTTCAAAGAAAAACATTTCATTAATGTATCTGTAAAGAATTATATCAATTGTCATTACTCCTAAGTGGACAATTTTTAAGCTTTATTTTCTATTTTTGTCCAACATCTCCATGTTTAGCACAGAAGCTCTTTTTTTGCCTAGACTTTCCAATCTTTTTTCTATTTACTTTCACCTTTTCTTTGTGCTGCCAGAAATTAGCTCTCCCTTTTCTCAGTAGGATCATCTTTCTTTTGTGTTTTTTTGTTATCATGTCCTGACTGTCTCTGCAATTCTTAGGGTATTTCAATCATGTGAAAAAACAATTTCCAAATTCTCTGAAAGGGGAAGAAAAGCTGTTGATGTAGATAAGCTCTCCAGAAACAAAGAAGGAACTTTGCTAATCTATGAAAACAATGCTGCCTCTGAGAGCATTCTAGCCATCCTGTGCTTTTTATTACTGCCAATGCCTTCAGGCACACAGTATATCGGAAATAAATTTACTGCTTTCTGTGCTTCAAGTACTCACTATACATTCTGTTTTCAGAACAGTCCTCTCCTTTTAAAACTGCTTCCTACCTTTCTTAACATTTTGTTTGACCTGCAGGATCAGGTCTTGGTAAATGTGTACTCGAGTGATAACACCAGTTTAAGAGAGTTAGTAGCAAACTGATTCCAAGTCAGCATGCAGGTAGAGACATTCTGTACTCCATGTTTAACAGAACGACATTAAAACATTTAAAGAACCAGTAAAGAAACAGACATTAACAAAACGATTACTGCTGCTTTATACTCGATTATCAAAATGGAATATTTTCACAGGTGTCTCTGTAATGGGGATAGAAGAGGAAAACAGCTTCCTTATTTTGCAGAAAGGCAAGATCCAAAACTGGCATTAGACATATCTGACTCCAAATAATATTTCTAAGTTGGTTTGTTTTTTTTTTAATTAAGGGAAATCTTATTCTTAATATTCTTGCTGAAAAGGAAGTGAGCTTACTTTCTCCATCAGATTTTCCAGTTCTTTTAATTCACAGAATTGTATTTGTTCTTAGCCAAATTATGTCATTTAACTGATACTTAGTTGAGGTCTAGGGATTATAAGGATGAATCTGTGTTCTCCTTAGAAGCAAAAGCACTTGGGAAGGCTGTGGAAATGACAATCAGGAGTGACTTAGAGCAGAATAAAGTCAAATTGGTTGGATAGCCTTTGAATTAACATATTACATGCTCTTATTTCTCTTGGAGTGGGCTGATCAGCCAGGCATATTCCCAGAAGATCTGTAGTGTACATTAATTTTATATATGTTAGTGGTGTGCTGAGGAGCCTCAGAGAGCTGTCTTGCACAGACAGCAGAGAAGACATCTCTAGAGGGAGTGATTCAGCCAGAGATCTAAGTGGGCTTTTGGAGGTGGTTCTCTTCCCAGTGACCTGACAGGAACAGAATCCACCCACATTCCTCAGTGAGAGGGGATAGAGCAGGCCTCCATCAGGTGAAATCACTCAGCAACTTCAGTAATTCCACCTGAGGGTTAGTTTGGCAGAAGGAAAGTAAAGCCTTGAGAAGACGCTCTGGCAGAGTGAAATGTAGGGTCCAGTTTGCAGCTTATGACATCTAAATGTAGGTCTGTGTATGCTGGCTGTGCACTCAGAGTCCAAGCTCTGCTACCATCAGTATCAGCAGCACCTTAAATGGGAATTTTCTATGAGTGCTGCTTTACTCTCTAGGCTCCACTGGCTGCAGTGGCCACTACAGAATGTTAAACCCGCCTTAGTCTAAAAGCCAAATCCTACCCATATAGTCTGCTTTATGTTATCAAATACCAGGAATGTGGGTTAAATCACAGATGTGTGAATGCTACATGTAATGCTGAATAATATGATTGCTAAAGCACAGCCTATTATTGATGAAAGGTAATGTGATGAGAATAACCCACAATTAACACTGAAGCATGAGACATAAACCTCAGCAAAACACTACCCTACTGAGCATAGGCCTATAAATCCATTTTAATGTACAGTGAATTCTCATTCAGAGTACTAGCCTGTGACATACCAACATATTCTTTAATGAATAGTTTTTAAAAAGGGCTTATTTCATTAGTGATATTCACTGTTCCAAAATAGCAAGCACAGCACATACCCACACCAACATATCTGTGCTATAGCTTTGAAAAGCAGCATTTTCAAGAAAAAGGTTTTTGGTTTTCAGTAAAAACAAGCGGAGTACTGCACTTTGCCCCAAAACACTGCGCAAACAGACTCTCAGGATGCAGGATGAATCAATGCTAGAAGATCACAGAGCACAGCCAAAAGGTTCAAAAGTCACAGAACAAGATTTGGCAATGGTGAACCACTGTTGGAAGTGAAGGCAGCAGCTTCAGACCTGAGACAGCTGCTCCACAACTCATGGATGCAGTGGTATGGACTGGAAGAATAATGGATCTGCCCTATGCAGATCCACTAATTGCAAACTGGTGGGTTTTTTTTTCTGAGATACAAGGGCTGGAGATATTAGAGATTATCGGACAGTTTTTTTGATAATCAGTGCCAGCAGGACTTGTTCTTTACACAAGGCAGAACAGCAAGAAGAATAGAATGAATAGATTCTTGCTGCCATGAAGAGCCAAGTGTGCACCTGACCAGAGGCTAAAATTTAGACCTTGACATGTAATAAGTGTATGTAGGAAGACAAGTTTTGCTAAGGAAAGATGCAGATAGCATGATTACTGGTCTCAACATGGAGAACTGAGCCTGCAAACATCACATGCAAACACAAATAGGTTTCAAACCAACTATGACCACTATCTAAAATACTTCTCTGAATATGCCTTTATAGCTGAACAGATTCACCCCAAATCCTTTTCAGGAAAATACTGTAGTGATAGAAAAGCATCCCAGAACATCATTATCATATCACCAAATAGTTTATACAAAGTAATAATCTGAAAGGCCTCTGAATCTTTTACTCAGATACTTACTAAATACCTGGCTTAACAGATCTTTTCATTTATATTATTCCTTATCTGAATTTAAAAGAATCAGCAAATGTCCAATATCAGATCAAAGTCTTTTGTTCGCTGGACAGAATTTTAAAAAAATTATTTGTATCTTTCCCTCTTTATTCATGAACAAAGCCATGAGACATACATGGTTTTTTTCTATTTCCTCCAAAATGCTTAGGGCTGAACAACTATGTTCAAAGCAACATCATCCTCAAGGTAGAAAGCACAATGCTTCAGGTAAATCCTGCAGTCACATAATAAATCTCATTGTGGGGACCCTCTGCAGACATGAGTTAACATCATTTTTACTACACAAGGAGCCAGTGCTACAGTTTCTTGTGTGATAAACTGGCATAATAAAATTTCTTTCTCTTTAGAGGATTTAAACTCCAAAAAACCATAGCCTTATATCTTAGATCCTGTGATCCTGTGATAGCGTTCTAAAAATCAAGTCTGCAAGCTGTCTCACTGATATGGCTTGGATCAAAGGTATCATCACGCTAAAAAAAAACCTACTGGTACCTCAAATCTGTCTTGTGTGCTCTAAGACCTCATCTGGGGAAAAAAATTGAAAAATGCAGTACATTTGTGAACAGCTGATTGTTTCTGAACATCACAGCTATACAAGCAGTTTTACTCTCCCAGATACACTCATGGTGTGAGCTGGCTAGCTGGGGCTCTATCCTTTAGACCTGCTTTGCTAAGAAGCCAAGGGAAGGGGCTGGTTATGCTTTACACTTGGTGAGGCAATCTCCTCTTTGGAGGAGAGATCAGTTTCAGATCAAAAGAATTGTTGGTAGCCAAAGATATATCTCAGCTATTTATTTGTCTTTCCAATATTTAAAGTGTAGAGGACAAAAAAAAAAAAAAAAAAAAAAAAAAGACCAGCAAATTTTCCCTAGTAAATTGGATATCTTCAAAACCCTGAGCAAAATCTAGGAATATTCCTATGCTTCCATCTGCATGGCATAGACATGACTGAGCAAGTCACAAATTAGTGAATTATCAATACAATTTATTTTTTTATCAGTGAGCAAATCCTGTGCAGCAGAGCACTGAGCACAGGTTAATCTAACCCACTGTGAAATAAGTTGAATGACCTTGCACTGCTCTAGCAAGACTCTCTCCTGGCTTATTTTAAAAAGCTGTGCCAATTGGACACTTTGCTGCAGTCACAGAATTGGTGTGCTGTAGAAAGGAAACAGCTGGCACTTCGGGCTTAACTGTATGCCAGTAGTTCCAAAAAATCAGGAAAGAACAAATCGTTCCAAGACCTCAGAGAGTTTGGGCATAGGCTGAATGTCTTTTCAAAGCTCTTCAGGAATAACAATAATATCTTAAAGTTTTATAGCACTTGAGAGTACTTTAAGCTTGTATATGCAGCATTCCTGTTTAGAGAATGATAGGGCAGCAGAGGGGACTGTCAAAGACACTACAGCAAGCTAGAACAGGGAACAGAGCTGGGACTTCAGAGGGCTCTGCCCAAGCAGACTGCAACCCAGGATCCCTGAGAAATTTAAATGAGGATCATTGGTGCTCATTCTGTTCCCATTCCTTTAAATGCTCAGAGCACTCAGGTCCACCATACATGCGTACATCACAATGCTGTGTTGATATATCCCTCATCACTATGGATCAGGCTGGGAACCATATTGTGGGCAATGGAAATATGAATATTGTACTTTCAAAACAGTCACTTCCCTGAAAAGAAAATGTTTTGAGAACTCATTACTTCGTAACTCAAGGCCAGAAAGCCTGGCCTCCTCTTTTTCACTGATCCAAAAATGTTAGTGGCATATCCTGTTTTGAGCCTGATAACTTGTTTTTGGCAAGTATATGCATAATTCATATGAAGATCTCAAAAAAACAGAGAAGCCACTGTTTCATTTTGCAGTTTATTTCAACATTTAATCAATTTGAGTGATTAAAAAGCTGCACCTAATTCCTTACTTGACTAACCTGTCTTGCCACTGCTAATTCTTATTATGCCTACCTTGACTGGATAAAGGACTTCTTTCATATCTGGTACTTCTCTTCATTAAATACTTTAAAAACTGAACACTAGTCACATTTCAGCATACTTTTGATAACCATCACAGCCTGAACTCAATAAATCCCATATTTTCACCAGCACTGCAGAGTGCTGCTTAGAAAAAGCCAAGAACCAACATTAACTTTGCCACATGCAGTGAAAGGCACTGCTTCCACAGCTGCAAAGAGAAAGCAACTTCTCAGTGGACATGGAAAAGAGTAGAATATTTAGAAATTTTCCAGAGACAAGTGGAGGATATCACATGGCTAGGACTTGGGTGAGGGCCAGACATAATTCATTTCGAGTCCAAATTTCAACTGAATGTTGTTCTCTCTCCACATTTGGGGTGTACTCTCCAACTCTTGAATCAACCTGGGGCTCTTTCTGAACTACCTACAGTTTTTCTGCATGCTTTGGAAAATGCTGGCTCTGAAATCAAACATGATATTTCAGTATTAATCTCACTAATGTTTAAATAATATCTCTACTGCTATTCAGGATTCCCTGTTTGCACATCAGAATCATGTTCAGCCTCCTTGCCAAGCTACCATACTAGGGACTCAAATTTCTTACTTTACACAAAAGTGGGGTTTTCTTCCTTTTCTTTTTTTAAGTGTTGCTGCCTTCCAAAATACAACACTCCTTTTTGTCTAGAGAAGTATTATACTATATTTGACTGCACTAAAATGTATTTGCTTTGAATAATTCTGGTTTACCACAACATTAATCACTCTGTACAACAGCTCTGTCCCTAGTATGATTTACAACTTCACCTGCCTTTTCATCAGTTACACATTTCATTTGCTGTGAGTTTATATTCCCACCCACAGGACCAATGAAAACAATGCCTAGATCCAGAGCTACTACAGCACACCCTCTGAGACACCTCAGATGATAATTCCACCAGCATTTATTTTCTGACATTCATCAGTGGAAGTTGAATGTCCCTGTTGAGACCACCCACATTGGCCTGAACTCTGTGAGCATAGACATTTCCTATCACAGGGAAATATGTACCCTCCAATTAGCAATGTTAGTACTTCAAGATCTGCAAATGCTGAGCAAGTCCACCAGTGCAGAGGAGGCAAGTGATAGATCATTTTGGCTTATGCTGATTTAGATGCTTGAATGTCAAATTTAACATTCTGCTTGACACCTTTCACCAGCTGCTTGAGTAATCCCTGCTAATCCTGATCCAGTTAACAGTTTTAGCTAGGGCTTTTAGGAACTTGCAGTTTGGATAAGAGAGGTACAAAACCAGAATTTCAAAGTGTTCTGGATATTTTGAGGAAGACAAAATTGACAGATGATGAAGCAAGTAGTAATTTATATATGTCCTGAGGCCGTGTTGCAGTCTTGTGGGCTCTGCACATGTCAGAGGGAAGACACACCTCAGAAGCAGAGATGGATAGAGATAGCCTTTCTTACTCTAAAATAAGTCTGGCAGAGTAATACAAGAGAAACCACAGTCAAACAGGCCAACAAAAATGAGTAGTTAGGAACTACGAGAACCATGCACTGTTTGTCAGGGCCTTGTGAAAGCAGACGCTCAAAAGCAAACAAAAACAGAGGAGAAGGGGATGAAAGGATGTAGCAGTTTCCTGAAAAGAGCAGAAAGATCTGGATTTCATCTGAGCTCCCCTGAGAGTGAGGTGAGCAGGTGAGCAGAGCAAAAAGAAGGAATACGTAACTTGGCTGAATTTGCAATGCTGTATATAAAACCACAGTTTTCTCATTCGGATGAGACAGGCTTTTTCATCATGGGTCTAGCACACACTATAATTCTTCCTTAAATTTTCTTCTTTAAATAAATGCTCATAAAGGCATGATTTTACAATGCAAATGCTAATGGTGCAGCTGCCTGTATTTTATGAAAGCTAACATGAGGTTGAGGGAGGGGATTCTGCCCCTCTGCTCTGCTGTCACAAGACCACACCTGGAGTGCTGCATCTAGATGTGGTGTCTTCAGCACATCAGACCTCAGCCCCTTGGAGCAACGATGGAGCACCTCTCCTGTGAGGAAAGGCTGAGGCAGCTCTTGTCTCTGCAGAGCACTCTGGAGCTGGGAAGCCAGAGAGATGCTAAACCTCTTGGTACACACTGGGCAGCATTTGCCACAATCACCTGAACTTTTGCTCCTGCCTTTCTTGTTTTCATTGATATAAGCTCTAATTTGATTGTATTTCACTCTTTAATACCTGAGGCTCTGTTTCCTCTATCCCTGTTCTATGAAACTAGCACATTTGAGAACATTTGCAACCAATTAAATATTTAAGAGTGCCATCAAGTGGCCAAGTGAGGGGCTTCCAGGTGGCATGCAATAACTGGAAATTCCCAGGATCATACCACAAATGGATATATACAAATGTGCTGCCTCTGGATAATCACACCAGCCTGCAAACAAGCCAGGCTGCCAGCATTTTAATATTCCTTACCAGAACAGCTTTGAGGGGGATGCACACACTGCAGGAGATGCTTATGTATTTCAAAATTAAGAGACAGGAAAGTTAGTGTTTTATGGCAGTGCTGTGGTCTCTTGGAAGCAGACAGATGATGCCTGATGAGATGAACATTTTCAGCTCAGGCCATTGAGGAGACATTGAGAAATGATACAGCAGCTCTGAGAACATTTTTGAAGACATTTGGCAGAAGACCCAGATTTGATAGAAGAGCAAGGAAGAAGCAGAGTCATACATATGGGCATGCAGTCAGTTTTGTACTAGCATGCACCATGAAAATTAAGAGTAGCCATTACAGATCCAACACCTGCCCCTAACCCATTTACATCCATAGTTAACATCAAATGTTTAGGGAAGTGTATAAAAACAGGGCATAAAAGCAGTGATATTTTTTCTAGAGGACTGCCTAGGCCCCTACTAATTTGTAGTTAAGCATTTCCCAGGTCCCTAATGGACCTCTTCCCATTTTTCAATGCAGCCAGCTACTGAACATTAAATTTGGACAATATTTATCAGACTTTGTCTTTGTATAAGGCTGGGATATAAACCAGGTATTCACTTCTTTAACAGAAATTGTGGGGTGTTTTGCTTGCTTTTATTTTTAGTACATGAAATATTATGTATCTTAAGCAGGCGTGTTAAGTGTATATTTGGCGGTTAGCATAAATGGATCTTAAAAGCTACAAAAAGTAGATTTCAGAGAAAAAAATCAATCAAAAAAATAAAGAAAGAAAACAGAAATACTTAAAAATTTGTTAGTTTCAAACAGAATCACATAATCATGGAATGGCCTGAGTTGGAAGGGACCTTAAAGATCATCTTATTCCAACTCCCCTGACATGGGCAGGGGCACCTTCCACTAGACCAACTTGCTCCAAGCCCTGTCAACCTAGCCTAGAACACTTGCAATGACAGGGCATCCATAGGGCAACACACTGGCCTGCAACACTTCCAATGACAGGGCATTCTCTGACAACCTGTGCCAGTGCTTCAGCAACTTCACAGTAAAGAATCTCTTCCCAGTATTTAATCTACACCTACACTCTTTCAATTTAAAGTCATCCACCCTTGTCCTGTCGTTACATGTTCTTGTAAATAGTCCTTGAAAGCTCCCTTCAGATACTGGAAGGACATAAAAACTCTGAAGCCCTCTCCTTTCCAGGCTGAACAACCCAAATTATCTCAGGCTCTTTTTCATAGGAGAGATGCTCCATCTCTCTGATCACACTGGCGGCCTCCTCTGGGCTCACTCCAGCAGGTCCCTGTCCCTCTGTGCTGGGAGCCCAGGGCTGGGTGCAGTGCTCCAGGTGGGTCTCAGCAGAGCAGAGCAGAGGGGCAGAATCCCCTCCCTCCCCTGCTGCCCACGGGGCTCTGGATGCAGCCCAGGACACGTTTGGCTCTCTGGGCTGTGAGTGCCACGGCCGGGCCATGTGCAGCCTCTCACCCACAGCACCCCCAAGCCCTTCTGGGCAGGGCTGCTCTGGGTCTGCTCATGCCCAGCCTGGGCTGGTATGAGGGGTTGTCCCAGCCCAGGTGCAGCAGCAGCACCTGGCCTTGAGCTTCATGATGCTTGCATGGACCCACTCCTCAAGCTTGTCTCTGGATGACATCCCTTTGCTCAGGTGTGTCAATGCACCACTCAGCTTGGTGCTGTCATCTATGTCCTCTATCTGTGCCATTAATGAAGACATTAAAGAACACTTGTCCCAGTATGGATCTGTGAAGGACTCCACTTGTCACTGATGTCTGCTGGGACTCTGAGACACTGACTCTCATTGGCTCTCTGGATGTGATTATCCAACCAACTCTCTGGATGTATCCAACCAGTGCCTCACCACCCAACAGGCCGTCCGTCCATCAATCTCCCTCCAATTTAGACAGAAGGGTATTGTGGGGGACCCTGTCAAAGGCTGTACAAAAGTCCAGATAAATGACATCTGTAACCCTTTCCTTGACCACTCCTGCTGTCACTGCATCACGGAAAGCCTCTGGTTTGTCAGGTAGGACTTTCCCTTGGTGAAGCCATGCTGGTTGCTTCAATTCACCTCCCTGTCCTCCAGGTGCCTTAGCAGAGTTTCTAGAAGGAAACTAGATCCCATGATCTTCCCAGGCAGAGGGGAGGCTGATAGGGCAGTAGTTCCTGGAGTCCTTCTTTCTGCCACTTCTCAAGATGGATACAATGGCTTCCCTTTTCCAGTCACCTGGGACTTCATCTACCTGCTATGACTTTTCAAATATCATTGAGAGTGGCTTGCAACCACATAATTTCATTGGGTTCCAAAACTTATGTACATTAAGATTCCTCAGGTGGGGAATCTGACCTTCTCTTACAGTGGGAGGGACTTTGCTACCCCAGTCCCCGTCCTGATGTTTGTCCTCTTGAGAGGTGTAGGAAGAGAGGTTGCCATTGAAGACTGAGGGAAAAAAGTTGCTGAGTACCTTAGCCTTTTCCTCATTTGTTGTTACCAGTTTTCCATAATTATTTTTATTGTGTGGGTTGCACCTCATTTGACCTTCCTTTTCTGAAGGAAGCTTTTTTTGTGTCCCTTGCCAGGTTCAGTTCCAGCTTCACTTTGGCCTTCCTCACCCCCAGATTGCTTAAATAACATCAGTTTGCACTGTATACTGCAACAAAGCAATAGCTTTCAATCTTTTGACCAAGTAACAAGGTCAGGGGGAAAAAGATAGTTGAGGCAAAAGAACAGAGAGTCCTTCAGAGTGAAATTTCCAAAGAACAACAAACTGCTACTAGGGAATGGAACTGGTCCAAAAGTTTCATATAAAGCATCTAGTATCTATTCAAAATATGGGCCAAATTTTGGCTTACACTTACATATTATGGATAAAGGATGATAAAGAAAGAAAAAAATCACAGAACCACATGATACCTGAGGTTTGAAGGTACCTCTGGAGAACATCTAGTCCAATTCTGTCTTCTTAAACCAGTGTCAATCAGTGCCGGGTATCCATGACTGTGTTGTCGGATTTTTAAAATCAGCCTCTCTAGACTGTGGAAATACTGTTCTTCTGCTCAAGCACCCCCACAGCAAAGAAGTTATATCTTACATTTAAGGGACTTTTATCTATCTCATTTCACATCAATTGACTTTGGCCTTTCATTTGATACCACTGAGAAGAGTCCATCTCTGTTTTTGTCGTTATCCTCCACCAGGTGTTTATCCACATAAGAAATGTCCATCTTTCTCTAGTGACAGCCAACTTTGTAGACCTGCAGCTCTGAGAATCCAACCATTACTTAAACCAGATCTGGCTCTGGCCAACACATGGATCTGCTGTGGGAGTTAAAGGGGAATCTATGTTCCCATTATCTTCCATCTCCCATCTCCACCAGTCAGGCCGCTGTTGGACAATCGGTCTTCCTTCCAGCATCTCTGAAGCACAGGAAGAAGCCTGGGACTGCATAGCATCTAGAAAGCATGTTCTGCTCCATAAAATTCCTCTCCTGTTCAATGGGAGCCAAGGTGGGGATCAGTATAAGCATCTTGAGAATCTACTATGCTGTCTCGTCTTTTGAGGACTCACCAAACAATACAAGAGCTGATACAACTGTCCCTCTATGAAGATCTCTTATACAGTAGTGGAATCCACTTCATCATACACCATTTGATGGGAGAAGCTGGACAATGCCAGTGAATCCCAGCCAGCTATCTCACACCTGGAGGAATCTGGTAAGAATAACTCAGGACTGAAAGACTTTGCAATAGCTCTTGGAGCAATACCTGCTGCCTTTCTTTTATTGCTGGTGAACCTTTTCCCAAGAGCAGCCACTTGTGAAATTTCATCAATTATTTAAATACAGCATGATAATGTTGAAAAATTAAGGATGCATAGATTGTACGGTCATACAGAGTGAGCCTCAAATTCTTCACACAGCAAAGTTGTATTCTGCTTGTCTAATAGCCAGAAAAACAGAAGTATAAGGATCAAACAACTCATATCTACTTACATGATTCACCACTTTGATCCCTCACTGATACAGTTAAGCACCTCTGAATACTTTTTCTTCCTATCTTCCCTAGTTGTCTTCATTTTACAATACCCTAAAAAATAGTCAATTTTATAATCTTTCACATACGCTTCAGCAAAGTGATACCTATGAAAACACACAATGCAAAATAATTTTTTTAAAAACCACACACACACAAAATTAGTAGTTTTTCACGTTGTTCTGATGTTAAAAGTTTCCAAAAAATGCAAATTTTATCTGTACTTACTTTTCAATGGCCAGAATTTTCAAAATATTCCTGATAGAATTTGAACCTGAAGTGGCCTATTGTATGAATCAGTGAAGGTTAGCACCCAGATATATACTACAGCTTGGCAGCCTCATAACTATTATCAAGCATGAAAAGAAGAATTGAAAAAGCATGATTGAGTTCCCTAAGCAGGAACAAACAGAGGAAGATTTTACATTGCAGAAAATGTGGTTTTGCTTAACAGCAGCAAAAAACCAAAGGTAAGCTAAGAAGAGTCTGAACATCTTACAAGTTTCAACAAATGAAAACATTAAATTTGATAGATTTCCTTCAGGTTTTTACTAATGCATTCTGCTGAAAAATGATCCACACTCATCTCCAGGACAAAAGAGAGAAAAGTCTGGAGAAAAAGTCTTTAATGGGGCCTTTTACATTGTCTTTGTACCATTCTGCCTTAGGAATAATGACAAGCCATCTAACTTTAGGAGTTTACAAAGTAACTTACATATTGCTAGAATTAATGATGGAATGTGTTCAATGCAGATTTGTAAATTCTAAGAATAAAGAAGATAATTGTGATGAATAAATCCTTTATTTGTTCCTATGCTTAATCACTTCCACCATTAAAAATTCATTTCCAGCTTTCTGAGATCTCTGAATTCTATTTCCAGTTGCTAGGGTCTGTCCTAGATGAAAAAGTAAGATGAAAGGGTTCTTTTCTATAAGATATCTCCTTCCTTTCCCTTCAAGTAATTAATGGACATTAATCAAATCACTACTTAATCTTCTCCTTAACAAGTCAAATTGAATTGTTTAAGAATTTAACTGTAAGGCAGAGTTTTCAAACATAAGTCATGATGTAGTTCATCTCTCAACCTTTTTCAATTTTAACACCCATTTTGAAGACTGAACTATTAATAGCTGGATACAACATAGCAGGGAAGATCTCATCAGCATCATACACAGAAGTAGCACCTCTTCCCCCTGCTACTCCAAATATTTCTGCAACCACTTTTCCAGGTTTAGCTGGAAGTTTTCATTTTCAGAGTGTAGACCAAAATAGGAAAATATTTTCAAGTCCAGTTTAGTGACTGACACAAACCAATCTAACTATGGGCATCTGCTAAAAGTGCCGATCTCTCCCTCTGACACTTCTGATTCCCCCCTCTATTCTCACCCCAGTGGCCCCGTGGTTGTTGACCTGGCTGAAAAATAATAATTTTAAATGACACTGCCATCATTGGGTACTGATAATGACATTACATTTATATAACACTCAATCTATGTAACTAGCAATTCCTAAAATAAATCTATGAAGGACTGGGTCTTTAAAGCTGCCTGGTGACCCAGCTGTCTGATTGAATGCTATCCAGCAAAGACAGCTGAGTTGGAAAGCTTCTTGTTCTTTGCATGAGATGGTTGGGAAAAGTTAGGGGCTCTCCACAATAGAATCACAGTGTGATGGCACAGGTCTGGGGAAGGAGCAATCAGGGTTGAATAACATATTTGAAAAAAATGCTTCTTGAGTCACTTCCCTTCTATGGGAATTGCTGGAATAGAGCCTGCTGTTTCTAGGACTGCTCTACAGGATGTGAGATGAATGCTGCTCTGGGTATTTGCTCTTTGCTGTGAGCCCCTTGGCTGGCTTAGTTTTTTCATCATTAAGAAGTAAAGCAGCATTGTGTGACCTCATCTGGAAAGACACAGACTCTCAAGGCAGAAAGGAACCTCAGACATGACAGCAATGAAGACCATGTAAGTAACTAAAACAGGCAGGCAGAGATCCCGCCCACTCTGCAATCCCAGGTCACTGGGAAGGAGCTGTCACATCCATTGGCTCCTAAGTCAGTCTAAACAACAAATAGGTAACTGCAGCTCCTGGATGGAAGAGAAAGGCAATTAGAAAATAGCTCTGCTGGGAGAAGTGCAATACAAGTTACCCAACATGTAAGTATTTCTACCTTAACCGTTCCTGTAAAGTGTGTTTGCTTTAGAGGAGGGCTGGAACTTCTCGTTGGTTTCCTTGCATCTTATAAGGCTAGATGCCATAGCTAGAGCAGAAAGGGCTTCAAATTAACAGTAGAAAGCTGACCTCTGGTGTTGGGAACAGGGATACTGATAGAAGACAGCAAGGAAAGGAGGCTGCTGTGTTCCTGAGCGCTGCCTCACAGTCTGTGTAGTTCACCAGTAAGATTCATTCACTAGCATTCCTTCAGACGAATGAATAAAACCAGCTGATGAATGAAAGCAACAGGCTACAGGGCTTGGCAGGAGTGTTGCTGTTTTAATTTCTACACTTTCATATCAATTCCTCCTCGACAAAGCATCTAATCAACCAATGCTGTACAACAGAAAATTAATGGTTTCCTTTAAGGAGCTGCCTCACGATGCCAGAGAGTACAATAGGATTGTTTGTAAATATCTGGTTAGAAAAAGCAAGTAAAAATGGTATGAACACATGAAAGAATTAAAACTGTGTCACTATCCAGTGGGTTATTTATAGTAAAGAGGTGATGCCAGCAACCATTAACACATGTGGTACTACACCAAACACTTCATGAGTGACTCTGCCCATACAATATCAGGATTCAGAAAGATCCAATCTGTAGACAGCTGACTGACAGCAGCTACCACAGTTTTCAGAGGATACACTGGGTACTTTCTTCTACTCCATCTCTGCACAGCACATAAAGGGAGAGTGCTGAAGCATCTTCAGAGTCTTTATGTGAACTCCCAGCCTAATTTTTCCAGTCAAAACAGGGAATTGTTTACAAGGTCAGAAAGAACCCTCCTTTCTTGATACTAAGTGTCCTTTGAAAATTTCCCAAGGGGTAACAAAATACTCGATGGTCATTAGCCCACAAATCTGTAGAAGTTTTAATGCAACAGAACCCTATTTTGAAAAGGTGTTCCCTTCCATGACTCTCTCTCCTAACAGAGGGACATCAGTAGGGCTGTGATGTGCTTCAAGCTGCTGTACATGCACATCCAATAAAGGAATTAAAATAACTCTGCAGCACAGCCACAGGGAAGGAGGCTGGTCTCCAGGAAGGATGCATCCGTATTTGCCTACCTGGCTGAAGTGGGAAATCTTTTATCTAATTCCCAGTCCAAGGTCTGTCCCTTTACTTCTGAATTTCAGCTTTGGAGCTATACCAAACCCTCTGGCAAGGTGTGCCAGGTGCACTTGTGCAGGTTCTTGCTCCAGCAAGTGAGTCTGAGAATGCTGAGATAAGCTGCTTAAGAGGAGATGAGGCCCTATCCTCTTGAGCTTTAAGAGTCTGATTTAGAAGTGTTACACATTTATCAGAAGCCATCAAGCAAAATTAAGCCTCTCCAGATATAATTAGAGGCCCACTTCAGCCTGATTTTATATAATTCTTAAAATTCACATTTGTTGTATGAAACCAACACTGCAATAGCCAAAGGCTAAAATCAAACCAACATACTAATAAAAAGTTATTTTCAACAAACAAGGAAAAATTTTATCTGGTAATGTAGGAGGCAGACACCACCAAATACTTTTCCAATGAAAAGAAATTAGATATAATTTCATAGCCAGGCACTCTAGTAAACCTAGGCATGAAATCAGAATACAGTCTGGCAGTATTGTATAGATGTTGCCTGAATGACCTCTCCTACTCAACACAGAAAATACTAGTAAGAAGTTGTATTACCCTCATCATCCTCACTGGCAGAAAGCTTTCACTGCCCAGTTATCTCGGACATGTTGTTTTCAGAATTCCTTACCTGCCACTGTTTGCTGAAACTTCTTTCCACTGCTGAACTTTTTTCCACTTCATCTGGAAGCCACATTCTGCCCTTTTTCTTAACTAATCCTACAGTTATGTAAATATGTGTGTTAAGTAAAACCAAAATGCATGATTAATCATGCAAATACCACCCAGTGTATCTTGGAGAAAAGCTGATAATTCAAGAAATCATAGAATTTTAATTGGGAAAACAATCATTTTTTTAAATATTAATCAGCTGCTGCTCAACACAGAACATGGTCCCAACTGACTGTCAAATTAATTGAGATTTTGATTTGGTGGCACCCACCTTGAAAGTCCAGTTGTGTCGTGATTTGACACGGAAAAAGAATCTTCTTGGAAGGAAGAGGTC
>QUSF01000074.1:1364468-1379674 GCA_003676055.1 Chloebia gouldiae
CATTTTCATGGGAGCGCTGGCATTGTTGCCAGTGTCAAACCATGACAAGTTGAATGAATTTATATACTGCACCACAACTCAAGAAGCAGAATTACAGTCTTAATATTCAGGTTGGGACTTCATGCTGTCAGCTGTAATACCATATGCAAGAAATGATAAGAATTTGTTTTGAAGAAGAAAAGGAAATTGCAATTTTCAGAGCATGCTGTGAAGCCTGGAAAGATTAGAGGCTGTCAGAGATCCTGCAGTACAAGGAGCTTTTAGGAAGAAGCTAAACTCTGATGCCTTTAAGATATGGAAGATCCCACTGGGGCTTGGGGTTTGGGTGGAAATCCTGCAAACTCTTCTGCAAATCTGAAATGTATTTCAAACTTGCCTTTGCAAAACTTAATTAACTTTTCTTAGTGGGAACACAAATTTGGAAAATTACATTAAAAGCCATAAATAATTCAGCCACAAGAACAATTTAATCTCATTACAGATGAACTGAGGTGCTTTAAAGGAAGAAAAATAAAAGCAAGCAGCAACAAACTAGCAAAGGTGGACCAGACTCATGACTTAACTAGGGATTTCCTTTTGTACTTTAGGGATCAAAGTGGAGCTGTAAGCTGGTCACTCATGATACACGAAATACAAAAGTTGCAAGTCATCAGATTTGCAAAGACCCAAGCCTACTGGGATTCTGCTAAGGTCACAGAACTCCACTTTTTTGGGAATCACTGCCTCTACCGTCATGAAGTGACACTGCTTAGAGGGTCATGCAAGGAAACACACAAATTTGCAACAGGGCTGACAATTTCCTGAAATCTGGAGTGGCGCAATAACAGGAAGTTTTCTTTTGAAGTCTCAGCTTTTTTATTTAAACAAAATTCTGCTTCTGCTTTGTTTCAGACTAAAGCACTGCTAGACCTCATGGCAATAAAGGAAGGCTTTAAAACAGATTCCACTCTGGAATTATAGAGGGCAAATAAAAAGAAATAAAATCTATCAATTAATCACTAATCTCATAATGCCTTGTCATCTCTGAATGATCAGATCTGTCAATACCATGCCACACTCAGGGAAAAATATCCCAGCTACTGAACAAAATTTGCCTACCCTGAGAGACAAACTCCCAACGCTTTTAAGTATGACCTTTTCCACTTGTAGTTCTTCCTGTTTTCTCACTTTCATATGTCAAATAACTCTGCTGAAGACATCATAAATCCTTATGTTATTTGCAAAACAATCTTAAATATATTATTTTTATCATAGACAAGAAGATAAGCATTCAATCACTCCCTGCATCTTTCTGTCCCAGCAACTGTTTTAAGGGCATCTACGAAAAGGAACAAGTAATAGTTAATATGCTTGGTAAGTTACTACATAAAAATATAGAGATATTTTGCCTATAGTGATTTGTAACAAAAAATTTACATACACAGTCTTGCTTTTAAGGGTGGCTAATGTGTACAGTTTAGCAAGGGGTAGATCAAGGCATATAGAGAAGATGCACAGGGGATATTTTGCATGCTTTATTATATGCATTCTTATTGATTATTTTCTGCACTATAACATGACACCAGAATGTTACTGACAAAAGTCTTGATGAAGTCAAGGTAGACAATATCCACTGTTCTTCCCTCATCTATTCAGGTAGCTGTTTCATCACAGAAGGCAATCAGGTTGATCAAGCATTATTTATACTTTGTGAATCCATGCTGACTACTCATGATCACCTTCTTGTCATACATGTGGTAAAGACGGCCTCCAGAATGAGGAGTTCCACCATCTTTCCAGGGACTGAGATGAGGCTGACTGGCTGGTAATTCCCTGGGTACTCCTCCTTGCCCCTTCTGAAAACTGGGGTGACATTTATTTTCTTCCAATCCCCAGGCACTTTTCATTATTGCCACAACCTGTGAAAGATGATTGTGAGCAGCCTCGCTATGGTGTCTGTCAGTTCCCTCAGTGCTTGTTGATGCATTGCATCAAGGCCCAGGGACTTGTGCGTGTCAAGGTCACCTAAGTGTTCTCTAACATGATCAAAGGAAAAGTCTTGCTTCCAACATTCCTTTGTATTGATCTTTTGGGTCAGAGATCCCTGAGGGCTGTTCTAGTCAATGACGACCAATGCAAGAAGGTGTTCAGCAACTGCCTTGCCTGAATTCTCTCTTACCAGCTTCCCCTCTCCATTAAGTAACAGACCCACATTATCCTTTGTTTTCCTTTTGTTATTGATGTATTTTAAGAAGATCTTCTTGTTGTTCTTGACATCCTTGGCTAAAATTAATTCCAGATTGGCCTTGGCCCTCCTTGTCTCATTTTTACTTGTTCTGTTAACATCTCTATATTCAGTCCAAGTGGCCCATCCCCACTTCCATGTCCTGTGTGTTTCCTGCTTATGCCTGATTAATGACATAGGGTCTCTCATCTGCTTTGCTTGATTTCTTGTTCATCAGGATGCACTGTTATTAAGCCTGAGAAGAAGTGATCTTTGAATATCAACCAACTCTCTCAGACTCATCTTCCCTGCAGGACCTGTTTCCATGCAATTCTTCCAAGAAGACTCCTGAAATCCCTCTCCTACTCCCAGGGAACCACCTGCCAAATTGCAGCCACAGTACAAGGATTCACCACTGAAGTACATTCTTAGCTTGAAAGACTCTGAATGCAACTGAACACTGCAGATCATCCAGTCGTATCTAAGCCTGCAACAGTAACCTTTTAAAAAATCATAACAGAATTCTGTACAAATTATTTCTGTGATTGAGTTTTTCAACAGCAATTCTTCACTACAGGGGCTGCACTCCCATAGTCATGAGAGATTAACAATAGTTGTATTTTCTTAACAAGTATTTAAAAACTTTTGAGCTTTAATAGCTGATTAACCACAGGAAAGTATGCATTCACTGATAAATAAACCTTACAGAGCCAACAGCATTTCTTATCTGTGTGGCCGATTTCACAAGCATGGTTACATCTGACAAACAGAGGAAATAGAAAAACCTCTCAAAGTCATTTCATCCAGAGCCATTTCTTGGAAGGCAACCAGAAAAAATCCATAGCATACCAAACTCTCCCTCAAACTAATGCATGTGTCTGCACAAGCCCTAAATAGATCTTATACCTCCTGGCGTTCATCAGCCCTGATTCAGTTACGGAGCATTATGGAGGCCAAACTAATCAATTAATTATACTTTCCCCTACATGGACTCTCTGGAAGTCAACTGAAGAAAATGACATACAAAACTGAACTATTGTAAGGTAAAAAAAAAAAAAAAAATTTTTTTTTTTTTGTGAATCTACCCAAATTACCAAACTTTATCCTCAAAGTTCTAATGCAAAGAGCAAAATGAAGGCTGGATCTTTGGTTTAACTACTGTTACCTCTCAGATACAAATCAAGGCACTTAGATTAAGAAATCTGCTTTGTAACCTATATCAAGGTTTCAACTACAAAATATAAAGCAAACAGTAGGAAATCAAGCCCTTTAAAACACAAACTGAAATGGAAAAATAGTGAAGTATCTGGCAGGAGTAAATACATTACAGTTTAGTAACACTGGCTTGTGTTTTACCCAGATTTTACTTTACTATTTATTGACCTAAGCACTGGATTATCAGGGAAACAGGTCATGTGTCAGGCTTGGTTGCAGGTAAGAGATAGGGAGCTGATACGCAAGCACAATAACATAGCCAGCAATACAGGGGCTCTGTGGGAAGCCAGGGCTCATCCCACTGCTCTTGAGAAGATATGATGGTGAAAATGGTCAGGACCACTATAGTGTCAGGGTCTGACAAATTTTTTGCTATTTAGACTAGAGTGTGAGAAGTAGAATTGATTTGAGAACTTTTGTTATGGAAAAGTCAAGCTGTGGTGAAAATGTAACCTTAATATTTGGAGGGAATGCAAAATAAAAGTATATAGTGTTTATGTGATAGAACACAGGCATAGGAACATCTGCGTGTGGGGGAACTAATCTTTAAAATAAAGCAAGCACTGATCCTGTTAAGAGAGAGTGTTTAAAACTGTTTTGCCTGCCCTCAATATTTGTAGACTGTATTCTCTTAGTGAGTCAAGGGGTGTCTCAATATGGATGGTTAGAAAATCTTTTGGCAGATTTTCATCACAAGACCATCCCCTTGACACTGATGACAAAGAGAGATAACCTCTCTATCCTTGAATTCTGCTGTGCAAATGCTAAGAAAAGAATTCTCACAATAACTTAAATGGAGCCATTTCCAGAGAAAAAGCTAAGAAAGGAAAGGTGTCAGACTAGTTTTATTGAACAGGTAAGATCCTACAGTACAAAAATGTTTTGTCTCCTGTGGATAAAAATGGATAAATCAAACTAACTGGTCTACACAGAGAGGTAAGTGGGTGGAATTTAATGGCCTGCAATGCATCAGAGACACAACAGAATTGCTCAGCAGCTCTTTTGATCCCCAGGCTCTAGAAAATCTGTTAATACATTTTTTTCCCAAATATGCCAATAGAGATCTTTACTATCCCATGCATAACAAAATGCTACAGCAAATGTTTTGTGAGTTGATTGAAAATTACATGTATTAAAAGGTTAAGGCTCAGAAAAACCACACACCAGCTCACAGAATTTACAATACAAATTAGTAATTAAGTATCCAAATTAAACTCATCTTTTATATGATACCCTTAATGTATTGTGGTTATATGGTTATACTTACTAACAGAGTTGATAGTGTAGTAGGTCTTTTCACTCCCTGCATATGTGGTAAGAGATATTCGGTATTTAGAAAACAGATTCTAAAGTGTTATTTTCATTTTAATTACATGTAATTGACCACACTTGGTTATCTCAATAAACTGGATGTATGATGGCTTAAATTTCTAACACTGATTCCACTAGAGAGGTTTTTCAAAGACTGTCAGACCATGGGGGAGAATACAGATGTTTTGCAAATGAACTTTGAAGCCTCAAACGGGAGACAGTGCACAAAGAAGCCCATAAAAAGGTTAGAAAAGTGAATAAATCAGACTCCTGAAAAATAGAAGATATCAGGAACAAAAGATTTTACTACTTTAAATCTTTAAAGAAGAAATCATATATTCAACAGACCAAAACTTCAGAGAACAAATAACAAATCTTTAGAATTTCCACATTTTACATTTTCCAGAAGATGGTAATTTACCACATGCCAAAATTAATTGTTCTCAATTGCTCATCTACTATTAAGAGCCACACATTGTCTGGCCCGATTCATGTAGCTCCAGCTTTTCTTTGATCTTGTTACATCATTTGTCGGCCAGATAAAATATCCCTTTGTTACATGGTCTGCTTTCCCAATACAGGGAGTTAATAGACTACAATCCAATGACTTAATAAGCTTTTCTTTGACAAGCTGAACAAACCCAATTCCTTAAATTTGTCTCCTAGGTCAGTCGCCCTGCTCTTAGATCAGTCTTTCTTTTTTGAACTCTTCCCAGTTTGTTACCCTTCTCCTTGAGTATGTCACCACTGATGAGCATGCCTTTCCAGGGTAGTAATTTCAGCATTAAATTAAAAACTACACTTAAAATTTCTCTCAGCTCCTCAATTCCTTTGCAATTCTTCCTCTCTATAGATCCAAGGAACTCTTATGAAGTTCAGCATTGGGATTTCTACACAAAACTTTTTAAAAATCATTGCTACTGAAAATAGGGCTTCCTTCTGTATTTGTACACAGCTGGAATTTTTTTTAACACCATGACATAGAGATATATATTGTATTCTGCTACAAATGGGATCTAAATTGTTCTTTGAATGATTGTTCCATCTCTTGACACCTCACAGATATTTGTCTCATCAAAACTTTTTGTCAACAGTGATTTCATGGATAAGATAATAGATTAGCATTAGACATAGTTACTAATGGCTTTCAATATGCTTGCCTAAGAGGCATCTGATTGCTACATTTTATTTCCTATTTTATTCCCCAGCAGCCTCTTTTAATTAATACAATGTAGTAGTAGAAAATTCCTTTCAGCTTTTAAAAGCCACATAGTACAATCAGCAATCTTAAATTAGTACCTAGCAAGCCCAAATCCTCCAGGGTGTTCCTTTTTGATTGTGGGCATACTCAGTGCCCATAAAAATGTTCTACAGCAATTCACAAATAAGACTTACAAATTCACTTTAAATTCTTCTCTCTCCTTATTCTGCTGATGCTTTTTTTTTCTGTATTGTAATATTCCCTTACAGTAGCAACTTAAATATAATCAGTTAAAATCACTGGTGATTATACAATCACTAAGTTTTATTTCTGTGATTGTATTATTTTTTCCTCAATGTAATTTCACTACTGATATTTAGATAGCACTAACTGTTGTACCAACTATTAATAAGTGGCATCACAAGCATTTGCAAAAGGGGGCAGTTTCAATTTACAATACAAATATCCAAAATATCAGTAAAAAATACATTCATAACTAAAAGGAAACACCCAGAATCTATGGTGGTACAATGCAGTTCTCAATCCTGTAACCAAAAACAGAGAGTGAGCCTTGTGGATCTTTTATCATTGAAGATACATTTATCAACTTGCACACTGGGAACATGATTGAATGGACATGAAGATATTTTTCCAAAGCTGGAATCTGTTACAGCATACAAATGTATGCCAAACAGCATACTGAATCCAGCCTGCAACGTGAACTTCTCTTGGAGTCAGATGTGTGAGCCACATGAATCTCTATCAACCTTTTCTAGCACTTGACTCAGAAAACTTCAATAGCTACACTGTGAGGTATAAAAAGTCTGACAGTCAGTGCTGTACCTGGTCCAGCACACAGGCCATTATGTGACTGGGGACATGGCAGCCTCTCCTTTCCAGAGCAGTCCGCTCACATGAATTGCATGTACACACAGCCTCCTACTAGACAAAGAATTTCATCCAAGCAATACAAAATGTTTTTTCTCTGTCTGGCAAAGTCTTAATTCTCTATTCCCAATATAAAAACAAACTCATGTAGCTTAGAGAAAGATTAGTAGGGATTTCTGCACCCAGGAGTCTTCTCTGCCTGTTCTGGGAACATAATTTAAATACATAAACATATTGGAAGAGACTTTCTGAAACTGCTACAAAGATCTGAATTTTTCAGGCAGTGCAATCCACTTGGTGCTTTTAGTTGAAGCTCTTTAGTCATTCATGAGAAAATACCTGATTTAACTGCAGCTTGTTATGTAAATCCATTCCAGACTATGTTGCACATCCTGCATCACAACCTTTAAATCTACCACTGCAGAGAAGAAAACACAAGCAAACATCTGGCACATTTTGTAACACTGAGCCTTCTTAAGCCCACAGCCTATACTGTTAAATCAGTTTTCAGGCTTTCTAATGTTCTGCTTCTCAAACATACATTTCTGTCTTTGTCACAAGTCTTGCCTGTCACCTACAGGGCTATGTAGACAATGACAGCATCATTGTCAACAATGACAGGAATTATAGGGCATGCAGTCATTGTTAGGTGGACTAAGTTTAGACCTCAAACCATGTTTTAAATAAAGTATTATCTTGCATGGAGATACACAAATAACTTTCTGAAATTATTTTCAGTTCTATTTTTTATGATTTTCTATTGTATCAAAGAGCTGGACTCCATAAATATCCATTTTGGACAAAATGTCCAGCTTGCAGATAGATAATTACAGTGGGTGAACACTGGCTGATGCATAGGACACAAAGGGTTGTAGTAAATGGGATTACATCAGGTTGACAGTGGGTCACTGATGGGGTTCTGCGGGGCTCAATCTTGGGCCCACTGCTCTTCATAAACAACTTGGACATAGGTCTCAAAGGACTGTTAAGCAAGTTTGTCCATGATACTAAACTAAAAGGAGCTGATGTTTCCCTCAAAGGCAGAGAGGCAATGCTGAGAGACCTTGACATATTAGAGAGATGTGCAATCAGCAACTGTATAAAATTTAACAGAGACAAGTGATGTATTCTGCTTCTGGGATGGGGCAACTCTGGCTGTACAGAGAGAATGGGGAAAGAGAGGTGGAAAGCAGTGCCAGGGAAAGGACCCAGGGGTCCTGAATGAGAAGCTGGACATGAGTCAGCAGTGCACTGGTAGCCAGAAGGGACATCCCTGTCCTGGGGACATCAGGCCAGCTGGGCAAGGGAGGGGATTGTCCTGCTCTGCTCTGTACAGTGGCAGCCTCACCATGCTGGAAGCAGTTTTGGAAGGAGCACAATAAATGAAAGATATACAGCTACTAGAGAGAACCCAAAGGAGGGCAACAAGGATGATGAAGGGCCTTGAGAGGAAGCCATGTGAGGAGTGGCTGAGGTCACCTAGTCTGTTCAGCCTGGAGGAGACTGAGGGGAGACCTCATCAGACTTACAACTTCCTCACGAGGAGGAGAGGAGGGACAGGCACTGATCACTGATCAGTGACACGATCTGAGAGAATGGCTTGAAGTTGTGTCAGGGAGGTTTAGGCTGGATATCAGCAAAACATTCTTACCCCAGAGGGTGGCTGGGCACTGGAACAGGCTCCCCAAGGAATGGGTCACAGCATCAAGCCTGACAGTTCAAGAAGCATTTGGAAAACACTCATAAGCACATGAGTGTTTTTGGGGATGATCCTGTGTAGAGATAGGAGCTGGGCTTCCATGATCCTTGTGGATCACTTCCATTTCAGGACATTTTATGATTCCATGGTTCTCAATTGTTATTTCCATAATTTGACTGAGATCTCATAAAAACTTGAAGGATTTATCTACATTTCAGGAACACCTAACAAGTAGTTAACATGAATTAATGATCACAGACCTTATCTGTATGCAGTGGGCTTCTTTCAGTGTAGGACTCCAATCCTGCTGAATTATCTCACCTATTATCTGGATCCCTAGACCTAAGGAGAGGGTAAATGTCTTATCAAAACTACCATCCTCTTATCAGGATGACTGATAAAATAACTGTACTAGCATAAGTATGAATGCAGTCATTCAGCATCCAGTTAAGTATATAATAAGATTTGATTTTAACTTACATGGCATTGAATCAACAGAGCACACACTAACTGGATTAAAAAATATTTCACTGACAGAGCCTAAATCTTGGTTGTTTAGAGCATTAGCATGTGCGACCCTTTGGGAAAACACTCTCAGAGATAAAGGAGTGAATAAGAGCTGGGAGACATTTAGATACATTTTTCTTGAGTGCAAGAGCTCTCAATCCTGATACTCAAGAAGTTGAGTAGGGAAGCCAAGGCTTAGCCGTCATCATCACAATAATCTCTTCAGGCCATGTCTCCTCAACATTTAGCACCTTCCATCTTGTTTTACACTACCTGATGATCATCTCTGGAGGCCAAGGAAGACATGGACCTGTTGGAGTCAGTTCAGAGGAGATCACAGGCATGATCAGAGGGCTGGAGCACTCCCACAATGAAGACAGGCTGAGAGAGTTGGGGTTGTTCAACCTGGAGAAGAGAAGGCTTTGGGAAGACATCACCATGGCCTTCCAGTACTTAAAGCAGGCTTATAAGAGAGATGGAGAGTGACTTTTTACATAGGCAGATAGTGACAGCACAAGGGATAACCTTCTTAAACTGAGAGTTTAGATTCAATATTAGGAAAAAATTCTTTACAGTGAAGACGGTGAGACACTGTAACAGGTTGCCCACAGAAGCTGTTCCCTGGAAGTGTTCAAAGACTGGTTTGAAATCCTAAGCAACATGATCTAGTGAGTGGCATTACTGCCAGTGGCACAGGAGTTTGAATTGAAGAATGTTTAATGCTCCTTCCAACCCAAACCACACTATGATTCTATGACGTTTTACTCGTGTCTCTCAAATTCATATTTGGCTGAAAAATATTTTGCTAGAAAACAAAATATTTGGCCTAGAATAAGTCTCTGGGGCTTGAAACAGGCTGTGTACAAACCTAACTGGTGTAACATGAAGCTCATTTTTGTTTTTATTAAATCTTTTGAGTGAGTAGTGTATTGGGAATTCACCACTAATTATTTCTTCAACTGTTTGTTTTCTAGATAGAGGGAAATGAGGCATCTTGAAGAAAAAGAGGAGACAAATAGCATATCTCCATGCATATCGCCTCTCATCCCTGAAGAATGACTTTTTCCCTCTGTGAGTGAGCTAGTTTTACTTTTCATTTTCTTGATTTTGATCTCTAATTAAAGTGCCTGATTCTGAAAATGCCTATAGATAATTACAGTAGAAAGGCAAACACAAAGAGGCAGTACCTTGCTGTAAAAGCCACTTGGTTCATTTTCTCCTCTTGCTGTTCCTTCTGAAGTACCCTAAGCATGTCCTGTTTGGGAATACCATTATTGGAGTGACCAACCATCCATTAGACTCACTCAGTGCATGGCAGTGAATAAAAGATTATCCATGGTCATTGGGGAGTTCATTTGAGAAATGGGAAAATACAAGACTGCCCAGTAAGTATGTCCAATCTCCCTGAATTTACCTGTCTCTATGTTTTAGGAGAGTGCAACTAGAGCTGTTTCATAGTCTGTGTTCCACCATTACTCTTCAGCTTCAGGGAGCCTCAGGCCATCTACTAAGAGCCAGCTTATCTCCATGAAAGCTCTGGTCTGGATTTGACACTGATTTAGTTTGATCACAAAGTTGCAGCAACTCTTACTTTGGATTCTGTCACACTGGTGTAGGGACCCTGTGCTGATTTTACACTAGAAAGCTGGAACAGTATATGTATCTATATGTGCTTTGCTTCTGCCTACATAAAGCCCTATTTCAGACTGTGAAGAACTGAGTAGACATCTTTGCCAAATACCTCAGATTGCCAGTGTTTTGTGTGTGAGTCCATATTCTTTACACATCCTTGAGTGGAAAGTTACATCCATAAATCCAAAGAAACTGAGGGATAAAATACTTTGGCCATAGAGACAATGCTTTTCCCTACTCAGCTGATGTGCTGACAGTGGGAGCTGTACATAAAAAGCCGTCTCTGAAGCCTGTCAGAGGCACAATTGCTTTTGGAACATGAACTGAGGTGATGGCAAAGACCTGAGCTTATATTCATAGTGTTCCCATCAGCAAAGCAGAACACAAGCCCAACACCCACTAGAGGCTCTGAACCCTGCACTGCAAGCTGTCAGTGTAGCCAGCAATCCCATGCAAAAATAAAAACAGAAAGACAGCTCCTCCTCAGGGGAATAAAAATTAGTTCCAGCCAGGCAGCATAAACCCTGAATTGCAAATTACGATGACAATATTTCCTTGTTCAGAAGAGCCTGTCTCATGCCAAAGAAACACCGTTAGCATTAGAAACCCCATCCAAATAAATCACTGGAGAAGACTGCAGAAATAGGGTACAAAAGCAAGTGAGAGGCTAGATCCCTCTTTGTAAAGAAAGTACCCACCACTCCGGAGTGGTGTCAACCCACAGTAAACAAGGGATCTCTTGTTTCAAAAAGCACATTTTAGGCAGCAGGACAAATGTGTTACTTGTATTTTGGCAGTGCTCCCAAATTCCTGCTGCAGAGAAGACTGGTGATGTAATTATGGCCACAGCAGACCCAAAGATATCCCAGCCTGTGACTCGAGGATCATTTTCTCTGGGCTGGATTTATCTCACCTCACTTTAGTCATCTAAGAGACAAGTAGCCAGGCTAGGTGCTCTGCCTCATCTCACTTGTGAGGAGGGAACATCCCTTCCAGAAAGCCACTCAGCACATCCCTTGAAATCAGGATGGATGGCCTCTGGACGTGCTGATTTCTCTGTGCTGACTAAAGGGCGAGTCAAGAACAGAGAACCAGCTCTCAGATGTTAGTTGCTGTCAGAAGGTTGAGACACGCCCTCTGTCCTCTATAAAATAAGTTTTCTCTCTCTCTTGTCAGTTACATGGCAAATCACTGTATTTCTCCCTCCCGCCCCTTGCATCTCTGTATTTCCTTTGGCACAACTAACTAGTAGAACTAACTAGTATTTTACACAACCCAGAAGGTGTACTGGTCTTACCTAGTGTACGAAGTGTATGACATTAGAACAATAAAATGAATAGGCAATGGAATAGGCTAAGCAGGGAGATTACCTTCCATGAGCTTGTATCTCTCCTCTGCCTCCTGGCTGGGAGGGCAGTGGGAGGGCACTGCTAAATTCCTGCACTCTCTCAGCACGGGGATTTGAGAACAATAAGATTTTGCTGTGCTGTACAAGGCAAGGACATCCTGAGCACTTCACAGCATGCTTTCTTTTCCAAAAGCTGATTTAAATCTGCTTTTCAGAATAGCTGCTGCTTGCTGAATTAAAAAGAGTGTCAGGCCAACTCAGGCTTCTTGGCAAACTAACAAGAACATTTCCAGACTCAGATGCAGTGAAAGTCAAAAGAAAAATATAAATTTAGAAGAAAAATAAAACTGCAATATTGCAAGCAGAGCACAGTCCTTACCAGCATAAATGAAGACAACACATCTGGTTCCATTGTCAGAGCACAGAAAAATATGTAAGAATGAAGACATATTTGGGATGATACCAAAGGTCCCTGTAGCCAGTCTAGCCAAGTATCTTACACCAACATGTAGCAATTGTTTAAAGACAAGGTCAGCAAATACAGGTCTGTCCCCTTCTATGTATTCAAGCTCCCAGCAACTCACAGCTATCAATTTACTGAATCAGATGGTTTATCCCTCCAACAACAAACTGATCCTCCATGAATCTATCTAAACTCTTTTGAAATCATGTCTATTTCTGCTTTCCAGACAACAAAGGAAGAAAGCATAGTTCAGCAATTCCATTATGAATCACATTATCCTGTTTTAAATTTGGTTTAGTCCTACAATAATTCCTATCTATGCCTATGTATTTCTGAATGTTCATGACATGGAATGGAAAGGCCTAATCCCTGTATTAAGTCAAATTTCAATTTATTGCAATGAAATTAGGTGAGTCCTTGCCATGAGATGCAATCCATGCCTCAGAGGATTGTCTGAACTGATCTCAGAGCACTTGTTAAATATTTTTAATCTCTCATTTATTCTTTTGCATTTAATACTTACAAGAGCCATACCCCACTGCAAATAGGTCCTTGTACTTTGGATTCCTGTAATGAGAAAATATACGTAAGATAGCATTTATTATTAACCATGTAATTCCACAGAAATACACAGTATTTCATACATTAACTTCAGAGTTCATTCTCACAGGACTGCAATCAGTCTGAGGGCTCTGACCATATACACCAATAAAGTTTGTGAGTAACTCATCCAAATTCATGATGCACAAAAAAGCAGAACATCATAAGATCAAAACAGTAGATGAAAAAGATTAAAAGACAGACATGTCAATTTCCAGCACTTCTTGGCTTATCCATTTCATAATTGCAGGAAGTTTACTTTTTAAAATGAGATCTTTGAGGAAAGCAAAAAGGCAGGAATATATTGGTTTCCATCTTTCAGTGGCAAGAATTAAAGAGTTTCTAAATCAATAAACTCACTTTCTCTACCTGTTATTAAATTATAAGAGATGCTTCCATAGACAGCTATCAGTTCATAAATTCATGATCACAACCACAAATCAGGAAGGGAAATTCCCTTCTGACGCAGCTGGTAAACATTGTATTTCCTGTGGCAAATACTGGCAATGAGCAATTAGCCATCTACTATGTCTTCTAAAGTCCCTTTACTTGAAAAACATCTACCCTCTCTACCACCTCTTCTGTGGATGGTAGGTTGCTGTAGATAGAATTTCCATGGGACAAAGATCAGTCCTGTTGCTATCCCTGAGCTCACACAGCAAAACCAGTGGGTGACAATTCCATGAAATGAACATACGTGGAAATTATTGATGAGTATTTTCTCTGACTTGCTACTGTGAATTGAATTAAATTAAATGCACTTCTCTTTTTATTTCACCTTTTTTCACTTGGGCTAATACCTAGGCATGCATCCTAATGCTCTTGTTCTTTTCACTAAATGCACCATCACTGCTAAAAATGAGAGAATAAAAATTGAGTTAGAAAAGCTTATTCCATAAAGCAATTTGGAGTAATTCTTCCAATTTCAGAGACATCTTTATCATTTCCTGAAGACAAATTTAACAGCAATATAAACTACCTATTAAAGAGGACCTTTCTCCCAATTTTGTTTCCCATTTTTACTGTTATCTGTAATTCTCACACAACTGCATGCTTGATACTCACATAATACCACAGTGGCTTGAAAGGCAGAAGAGGGCAATCCTGCTCTATCTCTCCATAGATTCTCCTTGTCAAGGCACAAACGTGCTCACATGAACAAGAGGACACCTAACTGCAGGGGAGCACAGGGTGGGGTCTGACTAGGTATGTTTCATGCTCAATGCACAAACCAATTCAGCTCTGAGGAGGATCAAGCATGATAAAAAGTGAAAGGACTCATTTGTGTTGGTGATAAGTGGTTTTTTTTTCACGGTAATAACCATAGCAATAATATCTCAGAACAAAAGAGAGTAGATTTGCAAGTACCAGTGATCATGATTGGAATGACCAAATATGTAAAAGTGGACTGCAGGACAAATGCCTACTGCAATGATCCCAATACACAAATACCTCTCTTGTCTGGAGGGGAAGCCCTTGTGTAAGGAGTGGCTCAGGTCACTGGTCTATTCAGCCTGGACAACAGGAGACTGAGGGAAGAACTCATTGCAGTTAAAGCAACACTGTGAGGAGAAGAGGAGGGGCAGACACTGATCTCTTCTCCATGATGAGCAGTGACGGAAGCCAAGGGATGGCATCAAGCTGCATCAGGAGAGAGCTATGTTCAATCTTAGAAGGTTCTTCATCCAGAGGGTGGCCAGGCACTAGAATAGGGTCCCAAGGGAAGCAGTCACAGCACCAAACCTGACAGAGTTCAAGAAGTGTTTGGTCAACACTCAAGTACATAGCAGGATTTGTGCAGGATTGATTCCAACAGCATACTGTCCAAAGATATGACACATCTATCCCAGCTTTTCCAATAAAGGACTCTTCTTTGCCCTCTTAACTGCACTCACTTTTCCCCAGTGCTGCACAGAGCCTGCTCTGCCTCAGTTTCTGCTGAAAGGCACAAGCCTGTCACATTCAGCCTTATACAATATCCTGTGCAACTAGAAGCACCAGGCACATTTCAGTGCTGCTCAAGCAGCCGACTGTAATAAATCAAACCCGTATGTTCCCAGAGAAATCAGCCCTGCCTTATAAGATCCCTTTACATTCCATTCCATTCCATTCCATTCCATTCCATTCCATTCCATTCCA
>QUSF01000074.1:1379684-1528980 GCA_003676055.1 Chloebia gouldiae
CATTCCATTCCATTCCATTCCATTCCATTCCATTCCATTCCATTCCATTCCATTCCATTCCATTCCATTCCGCTCCCGACACAACAGTCGAGATTAAGTTTGGAATGAAGAGATTTACCAGGAGAGGGCAGTAACTGCAAGTTTCTTGGTTTTTTCATACTGGAACTTCCAGAGTGGGAGGAGGGTTCCTTTCTGCCCTCTGAATTCATCTGATGCATCCTCAAAATATTTAAAATCTAAACAAAAAAAAAAAATCAAGGAAAAAGTCCCAGTATATCAATCAGAAATAAATCAGCACAGCTGAGCATCAGAGAAAGTTTAAAAGACAATCTGTTATCCTCACAGCCTCCACACAACCCAATTGCTAGTGTAAAATCTCAGCTCTTAAGGCCTGACTCCGAACCAGCAACTCAGCCCTCTAAATGCATTTTACCAAATCCCCTCACACATAGGAAAAATAAAAATCAAACTGATGATCAGCAGACAAAGAATTAACATGAAATAGAAGCTCTGAGCAAGGTGTGACCTCAGGCCACTCTCAGAGCTGGGCATGGCCATTCAGAAGGAGCTGAGCAGAGACAGCAAAATGTCTCTTGCAAAATAATATCAAGATTGAGTACTTTGCTGTGCTTGGTATGTGAGCCATGTGGTTGCTATGTGATATGCTCTGGCTGCTGTCACTAGCACCTGCATCCAGGGGTGAACTACCTGCTAAGGGAAGGAAGTGCTGCAGGGAGAGCAGTGCTCACCAGACCTGCTGTCCCCAGCGAGCTTAGAGCAGGGGTAATGTGGCGTGGCCTTTGCATGCCCATGGTCTGATGTACTATTTGCCTTGTGTGAGTCAGCAAGTTCCTAGACCTGCTTGTTTTACTTCTATTTTTCTATTCTGCTCTGTCCTGTCCTGTCCTTGCTGTGGCTGTAGGTACTTATCTGCAGGACTGACACTTGAGACCTGAGTTAGAAGAACCTCTCAGTAAGCCATACCTTGTGCAATGTCATCATATGTGTTCAGGTTCACCATCCGTTCTGCTATTTTAGCAGCCTTTGCAACTTTTGTTAGAGAATCAACCTGCTGAAAAGAAAGGAAGCAAAAATGTATTTCCTGTCTGCTTACAGGTGCCTCAGACCTCATGTGACTGAAAAACTTGAGTCCTTTGATCTTGAATACAGATCAATTTGAAATGTCTCATACCAGGACCTAGTGGTACAGGCATTTGAAAAAATGTAATTGCTTTATTATAAATTTAGCAAGATGCCATCCACAGCTGAGCTGCAGTAACTTCCGTGTTTGTTCCTGATTTAGCTCAGTACAGGTACTTACCTATAAAGGTAGATAAGAATCTAGTCTTTCAAGATAACTCCTGAAAGGATGACCTAAAAGGAACAAATGATTCCTACCCCCTCTCACTGCATAACAGTTCATCAGATTTGGTGATGAAATCAGAGGGGTTTGGTCATGCAGGAGCACTCTCTCATCTCCACTTGGAGAGTTTTAAGGTCTCGTGAATTAAGTAAACATCACAGGATTTAGGAGTCCTTCAGTCAATTACTGGATAATTCCAACCTGATCCATTCACACATCCATGGACAAGTGGACAAAAGAGAGCTCAGCAGGAGCTGTTTGTCTGTCAGCAGGTGGCTGGTTCATATGCTTATCTGACACAGCCCTTTGGCTGATCACCATATCTTACTAAACTCCATTCTCAACTATTTTTTGTGAGTGTGGTATCTCTAGTCTGTGTACGTATGTGTGACCACTAGTGAAAACCAAACTGGTCTAACTAGAAAGAAGGTCAAGAAGCCTGGGTGCCAGCAGTGGGAAGAACAAAGCTTGGAAGTCCACAGTGCTGACCATATGAGTATGTCATCACAGCTCTGTGTAATGATGTCAGAATGCCAAGGCATATACAAAGTGCACTGAGAGCTTGCTGATTCAAGTACCTGAATCTCCATCCACTACTGCTGCCCCAAAGCCTCACCAGTGTTTCAAAGCCTTTAATCTTCAAGCCCCTGCTATGAACTGATGTCTGCCAGCACAGTAAGATTTCCTTCATGGTGATAACACTGGGAAGAAACATGCCATCCTTGACACAGCTCAGAGTGCTCTGAATATGAAAAGTGAAAAGAAAAAGTGGAATGGGTTGACCAAACTACATCACACAGTTACAGTCAGAACTAAGAACATGACTTCAGATTATGTGTGTCCCTCTGCTTCCTTCCTGGGCTTGGCAGAGACTCAAGGGAGATTGAGTCTCATTCAAAGACCTCAAAATTAATACGGTTACACAGAGATGAGAGGACAAAAGAGAAAAAATATTCCATAATCTGTTACATTTTTTATAAATCCATGGTTTGCTTACACCTCCAGTTATGTGTGCAGTCCTCTTTTCCCAGCCTAGAAAAAAATAAGTAGAACTTGAAAGCAAGTTCAGAGACAGGCAGCAGATCAAGGCAGGGGATTTTGCCCCTCTGCTCCACTCTGCTGAGACCCACCTGGAGCACTGCATCCAGCTCTGGGCTCCCAGCACAGGAATGACATGAACCTGCTAGAGTGAGCCCAGAGGAGGCCATGAATATGATCTGGGGCTGAAGTCTCTCTTCTATGGAGATGGGCTGAGAGAATTGTGGTTGTTCAGCCTGAAGAAGGGAGCCTACAGGAAATATAGGGAGGGACGATTTTTCAAGAAGTTTAGTGACAAGGTGAGGAACACCTCGTTTAAAATTATTTGGATCAAATATTATGACAAAATTCTTTACTGTGAGTGTGTTGAGGCACTGGCACATGTTGCCCAGGGAAGCTGTTGACACCCCATCACTGGAAGTGTTCAAGGCCAGGTTGGACAGGGTTTTGCACAACCTGGTCTAGAGGAAGGTGTCCCTGCCAATGGTATGGTGGTCAAAATGAGATGATCTTTAACCCAAAACCAACCCAAACCATTCTATTAATTTATGATACTACGATTCCACAAATTTTATTTTTGGGGAGTGTCAGTGGAAAGCAGGCTAAAACTTAAAAAGAAATAAAACAAATACCAAAACAACATTGTAAATAGAGAAATAATATATTATTCAATTGATTTTTTTTTTCCTGCAAAGCACGAAACTCTCCAGATGAATCACAAGAGTTTTAAGTCAGCTTTTCTGTCAGGTAGCTATGCTGCTAACACACATCCATGACTACATTTTTAACATTATAAGTGGATGAGAGTAAGTTATTTTCTCTTTGTATCCTGTCCTGTTTCAGATTTTATTTATTCTGTATGCTGAAGAAATAAATCTTTGGAGGAACTGCTAGGCCTAATTTCTCTTTTTTTAAAAAAAAACCAATTTTTTTTAAACACCCTTTTCCACCTTAGGCCAATTCTGAGCTATAGGAGAGCTCATAGGATAACATGTTTGCTTTGTTTATTTCTATGCATACGTTATTTTTAGAACAGCAATAATGTTAATTGAATCATATGTAAGATGGATAATGGGCTAATACATTGGAAAAAATTGATCTGCAATGCCTTATCACTAACTGCCTTATACTTGCCTCTCAGCAGCTGGCCAGTTGCAATGTGTGGGTTCCATAAGCATGAAAAAAAGCTTCTTCTAGTATGTAACTTCATGCATACAACATGTCCTTGTTATGGTCCAATCATATTGCTCCACCCCCTTTTGCATAGATTCATTCAAAATCCTTAATGTAAGACTTTTGGTTTCACGCCTTGCCATCTAAGGGTAAGGTGAGCAAGCCTGCATCAATTGCATTAAGCTCTTTGCATTTTGCTTCTGCCACAAATAATGTCATTTCTAAGTTCTTTCAAGAATATAAGCAGGGCTATGGATCAGACCAAGATGTCTGGGTCAGGACTGTGGAATCACAGAAACATTAGGGTTGAAAACCACCTTTAATATCATTGAGTATCTTCCCTGTAATCAGAGTCATAAACAGATGGTACAGGAACAGGAAGAGCAGGACAGGCAGATACAACATTTCTGCCTAGTTATCTCTGCTTCCAGATATTTTCAGCTCAGAAAATTTCATATCATTCCACTTGGTGGTCTGTGTATTGCCTTGACTAAATAATAAGGAAAAGTTCCAAAAGTTTTATCAGTGCTATTAGATGTAGCACACCCTTTCCCCTTTGGTTCCATTTGAGTGAGAGACACATGGAGAGACTTATAGGAATTCCTCATTACAGTTTCCAGTCAAATACTTTCTGTTATTCCAACTTCTATTCCCTCATACATTTTCTTTATAAAATTCTCACCCTTCCTTCTACTGAAATCCTTGGTTATCTCTCTTCCTTTCCTGTTGACTGCCTCTATAGTCTATTTTGCTAAACCACGTCTTTCTTGCTTTTCGTAGCAAGAAAGCTGCAATGCATAGCTTCATTTTACTTCTCTTCCCCTAGCAAGAAGCTTCTGTCAGGGCCTGTCAAGATTCCCCTCCCCTCCCTTCAATTCCCCTCTCCTCTCTCCCTCTCTTTTCTTCTCTGCTTTTCTCTTCCAGTCATGCATTCCTTTGACCTCTATTTCAGTACCAGTACTGTTTTCTGTCCCTTTTCATTTACTACATTTTTAAATCCACATCAAACTACTACCATCATCTCCAGCTGTGGCTCTAGTTCTTGGATCTTCCCTTTCATGGCTTCATACTATGGCAACAGCTTCCATGAGACACCCAACTCTGGTAATAGCCAATCATTTTATCTTCTTTCCCTTGGGTTAAATCTGGTGCTATCTCAGTAGCTATCATAGTTTTTCTTGCTAATACCTAGCCTGACCAAAACAATGGTGGAAATTAATTGTGGCTTCTAGCCATTGCATCTTGATCCAGATCAGCTATGTCTCGTGCTTGATGTTCCACAGTTCCCCTCAGCAATGACCAAGCACAGTTTGGCCTTAAGAAGCACTCAGGTGGAAAAGCTCTTTTCAATTAGCATGCTGTAACATATGTAATGTGTGAGTTATAGCTCCTACTGTAATGTGTGAGTTACAGAACCTATTTTCCATTTGCTGACTTGAGGCCAGAAATACAGATTCTGATGACATCAACCTTTAATTTCCATATACTTACATCTGAACGGACATAATGACTGTTGTAAATCTGATTTGAGCCTTGGAGTATTCAGGTTGCATTTTTTCTAGTTAATGAGTGAAGAATTCATCAGAATTTTCATACACTTCAGATCAGTTAATCAGCCTCACAGAGGACCTCAATTCTGTCTCTGCTTTTCCTTTCACTTATTCATTCAGTGCACCAACTATTTGGCTTCCCTTCAAGCACCCTGTAAAGTGTTAAGTGTGAAAAGCAAAACACCAAAGGGACAGATAGCATGAGTGACTGGATTTCAATTTTCCACTGTTGTCAGTGGAGTGAGCAGCAGGTGTTTTACAATATGGTTTCACTTTATTTTCATTTAGCTTTTAGCAGTCCACCCTTTGAGCCTGTAACTGCAATGTTGACTTGAGGCTTAACTCTCAGAAACATACTGAGGTGAAAGATTTAATGGTTTTCAAAAGGACTGTGAATTTCCATGGCACAATTCACAGGAAGAAGCCTATCAGAACATGTTCCTGGTCTGTTTATACTGTAAGGTTTATGCTGGCACAGTGCTGCTTCATGGCTAAACCAGCCAAATCCTCTGCAGTTGCATCAGCCATATGGTAGGAAAGAGCTAAAGCCAGTTTCAGAAGTCAGCTCTTATTAAACACACACACACACACACACACACACACACACACACACACATCATCCATCCATCCATCTATCTATCTATCTACCTATCTACCTATCTACCTATCTACCTATCTACCTATCTACCTATACCTATACCTATACCTATACCTATATCTATATCTATATCTTATGTTGGTATGTCTACACCTATTCTAGGAGCAAGTTACGAACTTATTTCCACGATTCTGTATTGTAATTCTCAGGGTATCTTGCTCCAGTCATTATAGAAATTATTTCAGTTTGCCTTCTAAAATGCTTACCTTAGCCTGGGAAAGAAATAACCAGCCAGTTAAACTGTAATAGTAACTTTCTGAAACCCTTGAAAACATTTTGGAACATGAAGAAAATCTTTCAGAATATTGTCCTCTATATCATACAGTCAGTGTTTGAAATGGGATAATATTTTCAAGATGGGAATGCTGTCACTTTGATAGAATGAACCATGTAATTCCCACAAGGCACTCATAGGCTACTCCTGATTGTGGATTAGGAGTCAATATCACCCTCACAGCAAGGTCACAACATCAGCTCAGGGCATGGCAAGTGTTAGGACACCTGATATTCTGAGAAGCATGCTACTTAGGTGTCTATAATTAGAAAATGTATGAATTGTAATTATATAATGTAATTAAAAATTAAAACTAAAAAATTTTGAGAAGTGTTTTACTACAGTGCTGTATTTTGAAATAATTCTAAATTTCAGTGCCTTTCAGATTGAAACATTGTATGTAAAAACTTCATCACTTAAAATTCTTTGAAAAATCACAGGGTGTTTCTACCTATTTAGTTCTTTTATCTCTCACATAATAATCAAAAATGTGAAACATACACAGTGCACAAAAAACAGAAGCTATATATCTGACTTGGAAATCAGATTTGACAATAAGACTGCACAAAAACTAAATCCTGTTTTATACAGCAGAACTGAAATCCTGGTTTGGAAATTCAATTTCTAGCAAAAACTAACTTTTGCATTTCCTAAAGCTGTTATTTGCCTGGTACGACAACAAGCTACACTGCCAGCATGATTTGTTTTCACCTGACTTGCTCTACAGATGCACTCCACCAGCACTTTGAACAACCTTCTTCCCCACATTATGAAACATACCGGTGACTCCACATACGATAACCTTCTTCCAGTTTTATTATCGTCTTTCTTTGCTGCTGCAGGTTTTGCTTTTTCTTTCTCTTTTGCCTTTTCCATTCTCTCAAGTTCCTCCATATACGCATCATAGATAAACCACTGAGAGACAGACAGAGGCAGGATTTATTAGGACCTGGCCATTTTCCTGAGAACAGCCATCTACACCATCACAAAAAATATTATAGTCATCACAACAGTACCACTACTGCTGGAATTAGCTGAACATCTGTCTTCTTACATAAAAAGTGAAGAGTTGAGGTCCAGGATTTTTCAAGAATGATGTAGCATATCTTATTTTAAGAACACATTACAGCATTCTTAACAATTTCTTTCCTCCAACACTCTTGCTTCTTTGACTGTGTCGTACCTTTATTTTTGCAGGACTTCGTATTTGGCTAATTAACCAGTGTTTAACGGGAAACATGCATTAAGCATTTCCTTTATGACATTTCTCCTGTAGTGTTGGAAAATTAAATTGTAGTTACTTAACACAATTTAAATTTGGATTCCAACTCTGCAGCATATGATCGAATGGAAACTGCAAGCAGTGTTACATCTTCTGCTATGCCACATGCCACACGCCACACATGTCTTACTTGAGTAGATCCAAAAGTAACTTCTCTTAAGAATTATTCATTAGTATTGAAATCCTAGTATTGTACCTGAAGCAGGTATATTTCTTTCAGGACAAAACAAAAGACAATCTGACACATTAGCTTAGGATGGGGAGTACGATTCAAATATAGAATATAGACTAGAACATTGAAATAAAGGTAGCAGAACCTTTAGAAAAAAAACAACTGTATTGCATTCTAAATTTGCAGAAATTAGATGGAAAGATGTTCCAAAGATCAGGGAAAGGACAAAGAAGATGAGACAAGTAGAGAAGGAGTAAAACAGAAAAGTTTGAAATAGGAAATTGTGAGCAAAAGAAAGAACATAAAGGAAAAAAAGACCTGAAGAGAAAAAAGAGTTTATTTAAAACCACTATTTTAGACCCACTGAAAATTTCAACAATATAAAAAGAAATTAAAGGAAAAATTTTCCTCTTAGCTTTCAAACATTTAATGCAAAATCTTAGGGGCTAATTATCTTAAAGAACTCTGTTCTAAGTCTCAGGACATCTCACTGATGTCAGGAAAAAAATGGAAGAAAACTCCAGCTGGAGGGAAGGAAGATCTCAGGCCAATTACTCTATAATTTCAGGTTCAAGAATAGAATAGATTACAGTTTTTAACCTGAAGAGATACCTCCACTCTCCTTGCTATCATTTTCCTATACCAGCATTTTTTAAGTTGCTGCCATTGTGTTAGAGTGTCTTCTCCTGTTCCTCTACTCACTGGTAACAAAATAGTGCTTTCAATACCAGTTTGATACACTAGTTTGAAACAATGTTTATATCTATGACAAACACAATTCCATTTTACAAATACCTGAGAATTAATCAGCAGAATTGCCTTTCCACTGAAAGCTGTAACATTATTTTTTGTGTGAAATTTCATCCAAAATATTTTATTTTACATTTTTAATGGATGCAGAAAATGCTACAGAGCCTTTCATGATGAATACATAGGCACTTTTCTGTTACATAAAGCAGAGTTAAGTCTCTTGCAACAGATCTTCCACATTCCTTATGCTGTAGTTCACATTTTGTTCAGCTTCAGGCTTTAGAAATCTGGTCTTACATACTGCTAAACTTAGAGTAAACATCCAAGTGCTGCATATGCCAAAGTCCTAACAATACTCGAAGAGAGAACTATGTTCCTAGAGGAGCCAGTACTCTGCAGGCTGCAGCCCACCTCTGGCTGAACCCAAAACTATTGTCACTCTGTGGTTTCCCATTCCCCCTCGCTTAAAACTCTCTAAAGCAGACAGGTCAGGCTGACTGGCAAAAAATAAACCAGTGAAAAGCATCTAAACTGAGACACTTAACATTAGAAATATAAACCATGAGCAAGTTCACCCATTAAGGCAGAAGAGAGGGTCATTCTAGTTTGCTGTCAGAGTCAAATGGGAGACCAAAGCCACTGCAAGGAATGAAAACCCAATAATTCAGTTTTAACTTTCTTATACCTCAATTTCCAAAATATATTCTAAAACAAATTTTAAGATAAAAAGGAGATAGATATAGATATAGATTTACCTGGTTAACATTTTCTGAGAAAGTTTCAAAAGGTGCAGGGTCAGTTTGCAATCCTTTTTCCTGAAAAAAAGAAAAAGCTTGAACAAGCATAATCTCAGCATTGAAGCCCTCTGCAGTGCCATAGTCTAGTTGTGGAAACAGTCTGCATGAATAACTTGATATCCAAAGGACTCCTAGGGCACTGTACAACACTGTTGGTGACTGTGAAACTACAAAAAGATTTTGTTGTGGGCCAAAAGAATGTTCACAAGATCTTCTGTTTTTTTCCCACATACTTCAAATATTTCAGCAGTTAATTTTGAAGGCATTCAAATGGGTTTTTTTCACCTCTATCATTTGAAATGTCCTAGTACCTATTCTGGTATAAATTATGACGTCCTACCAAATTTGAAGAGTTTGTCCTACATATTAAAAAGCCAACTGGATGCAACAGTCAGAACAAAAGAATTTAACAGAGTGAAACTTATAAATAATTCATCTGATGCTACTGAAATAATATTTTTATCATCCTTACATCAACATTCTGAAATAATATATTTCTGTGAAACATTCCCTTAAAAATCAGCTTCTTCTTTCGAAAAACTGTTGTGTCTGGAAAATTTTAAGAAACTGCCTGTGGCATTTCACTGACCTCTGAAATGAAGACATCTCAGGGGTGGAAACTGCACATCCAGTACAGCACATAGCAGTACTATGCCGCTATTTAAAATCTATATTTTCCCTTCAAAGATAGAATCATACAGACACACACAAGTTTCTCCCAGTAAAATCACTGTGAAGAAGAGAATATGCAAATCTGGGAACAAAGTAATATGAAATTCCATGGCTTCCACTGGGATTTTTGAAAGATGCAGAATCTTAGCTCAAGCTTCATAGCAAGCACCCCACTGCTGGACAAACGATCCTGAGACCCTCTGTTTCCAGCAGCACAGTAACTCGTATATCTCTGAGTCCTTTATATGTAAAGACATCTCACCCTAGGTGTAATGGATATAAGACAACAGACAGGCTCTTTGGGGAACTATACACTCCAACTGTAGCAAGGAAAACAAAATAATTTTCTCTCTGAAACTTGTATACGTGGTGTAGGAAACTCCTTTTTGAGCACTCTGTCAGGAGCCAACATCACCAGGATTGCTCAGTCAGAAGGCCCCATGAAAACATGCTCACAGGGAATGGCTGTAGGTTCAGCAACAAGCTTAGGGAAGGAACATAAAGGCTTGGGTCTGTACTTATTGGAAAGTGCATGCAGAGTGGGAAGGAGATACACCATGTTCAAGAAGTACAGATTTGTCACACTTACATAAGTTTATTACTCTAGTATCCATGCTTAATACAAGCCCAAACATATTTATCCTTTTAATGTATGGGCACTTATATCTCTGCTGCATTAATAAGAACTGAAGTACAAGACCACAGAAGTACACAGTGACAAACAGAAATTGCTTTCACACATTCCAAGTACTCAGCTGCTACCCTAACATTGCTCCGTACTTTTTCAGATGAGAAAATAGGCATAAAAAATATATCCAAGTCTAGGCTTAAGGATTTACAGTAGCATCAAAACTTTTTGTAGGCTGTCCAAGAGTTCATGAGGCAAGAAATTTTCTGTCACCATTGTCATTACACCAAATGTTTTACAATAGTACAACCACTATAACTTTTTTCCTAATAGTGTCAAAAGATCACAGGATATGACACGAACACAGGTGATCTACATGCCCTCCCAAAGGAAAGATCCTCCAAGTCACTCAAGGAAACAGCAACATACCCGCAGAGGATTGTGATATGTAGTTGAACCTCTCTCAATGAAGTTGAACTGGTTTGCAAGCTTCCTTTCTGGCGCTTTTGGGGGAGGAGGCTCTTCAGCCTCTGTTGCCTCAGCTGCTTCAGCTTCTTGTTCCCCTTCTCCTTCTCCTCTTCCCTCTCCCTCTCCAGCAGCCTGCAAGAAAATACAGCAGTGATTTTACCCTGAGAGAATCAGTTGTCTCTTTCCTTCTTCTCAGACTGCTGGTTTCTGCTGCCTAATGAAGGAGACTATAACTGAAGATTCAATATTTAAAATGCAAATTAGGAGACTTCCAGCACTCAGATAAATGAGATTCTGAAATCATATTTGAATAGGAATATACACATTCAGAAACTTAAATTACTTTATGTGACAGGTTATGTGCACCTGACATAAGAGAGATAACTGACATGAGAGAGATAATATAGCACGGTTGGCTTTGGTAAAATGGACTCAGGGGCTACAAGATTTTGTTATAGTCCCATTACCCTGTATTTTCATTCCTTGCTAGACAACAAGTTTCACCTGAAACTCTGACATTATGGGTTCTGACACTGTGTGGACAAGAACAAACATTCACAGGCTACTCGGTTCCTATCAGGCTTTAAATCAAGCCAGTACTTCTTTCATTCAGTTATGCCTGCTGCTTTCATCCCTCCAGATTTTTGTTTTTCACCAATGGACATACTGTCCAGGAAGATTCTAGATCCATCAGATTATACTTAATTTTTATATAATATCTAGATAAAGACAGATCTGATATGATCCCTCTACTCACCTTCTACATCTGAAAACTGGCAGTAAAACCACAGCTGCCCAGGAGAACCTGCAGGTTCTCACCTACAGTACTGAAATCTCAGACATAAAATAATCCATTACAGAAGCAAACCCATTTTATAGTAATGTAATTTAAAAGCTAATACTCAAAATAAAATGGACAGTTCTTAGGTGTTTAGAAAATTACCTCAGCATCTTCTGTGGGTTCTTCATCTTTAGTTTCTGCCTCTTCAGTTGCCTCAGCAGAAGCCTCCACAGGAGCCTCTTCCTCCTCAACAGGAGTCTCTTCTGATGACAGAAAGGATACATGAATGAGCCCAGAATAATAGGACATCTTATCCAATATTCTACAGATCCTCTGTCTTCTGGAGCATATATATATATATATATATATATGTGTGTGTGTGTGTGTGTGTGTGTGTGTGTGTGTGTGTATGTGTGTGTGTATCCTTTCCTAATGCTGTATCATTAGACAACACAGTAGCAAATCCCCACTTTGGAAAACAATCGTTTGCTCAAAGTTATAAAAGGTCACAAGGGTATTTCTAGAATTCATCTAGAAATGTAGACACAGTACTTCTGGATGAGCTGAAATAAAATACAAATATTTTGACTCAGAGCAAACTTCTGTAACCCATTTCTGATCTGAGTAACTCTGTTTCTGGGAATCCCTTCAGGTCCAGACCTTTCTATCATCCACAATTGTTTACAGTTATGTACAACTCCTAAGAATGTCTTCAAGGCACACAGAAGTTATAACGTGATTGTTCTTATTTATATGGACAAAAATTAATATACTAGTCTTGTTTGACAATGATGGATGTCTACATTCCAAACAAGGCCTTGACTGTGTAACCCTGCTAGCATAAAGCCACTTAAAATTAATTGGTCTGGAATTTACGAAAAGTACTGCCAAAAATCCATGATTTCATGGCATTGAAGACCCCATTAAGCACTTTGCCCTACTTCAAATCATCATACAAAGTTTGTTAAGTGTAAAATAAAGCAGTCAATAACCCTCAGAAGCCCCAGGCAAGAGCTGTTCTCAGGAGTTTATCCAGTGTTATCATTGTGCCTGGCAGTTACCACCTTGACAGAGTACTCATTGTGATAGAAATTCTCCCTTCATAAACAGCAGAAATACAATAAAATCACAAGCCAGTACATCCTTCCCTGCTGAAAATTCAAACCTAGAACTCTTTACTAACAACAGAGCTTTCAGTCTCTGGTTAATATATCTTTTTGTCCGAACACTTAAGACTGTTGATAGTCACTCAGATAAAAGGTCAAAGTAGTTCAGGGTTTTGTATCTCACATTGTCTGAAAGTAGATGTCTTGGTAAGAATTGGTCACGCATGTGTTAGATTCCTGAACAATCACTCAGATTCCAAACATTTCTGCTTTAATACTTTAAATCATGTCTGCAACTTTCAAAATAGGCTAGGTAGTTTAGACATGTATGTCCAACTAAGGGTAGTGAAAGATGTTTAAAAGACACTAAATAACTGAAAATTTTAGTGTTAGCATTCAAATGACTCAAAAACACACACTATTTTCTAGACTGCAGCAAACATCTGGCTGATTATTTGTCTAATTTTGATTGCCAACAAGCATGCAAGCCAAAGTAGAAGCTGTTTAATTCTATGGTAATGCAGCATGATCATTCCATCGTGTTGAGAAAGAGGAACCAGTGCCAAGCTGAAAATTATTGTGATATCAGACAATAAAGCTACCTGCTTCAATGCTTGATCTGATACTCTGGCGTCTGCCTTCATCTGAATCTTTGTGTATCAAATATCCATTCAAAGTGAAGTGAATGGCTGTTTGATCCATATTGTCCACTAGCTTGTATGCTCGTTCCTACAAAAGTAAAACCCAACAAAATCATAGAATCACAGAATCATAGAATCTTGGAATGGTCTAGGCTGGACAGGATCTTAAAGAACATCTTGTTGCAACCTCACTGCCCCGGGCAGGGACACCTTCATCTACTCCAGGTTGTTTAAAACCCCATCCAACTCGGCTTTTAACACTCCCAGGGTTACAGAATTCATAATTCTTCTGAGCAACCTGTTCCAGTGCCCCACTGTCTTCACAGTGAAGAACAGCTTAATCTGTATAATTTAGTTTTGAGATGTATCTAAAAGCAATCAGAAGCCACTAAAGAACACAGATGCTTCAATAGTTTCCTTACTTTGATTTGCTTGCTATGTCAATCATAGTGTAGCACTGAGCTCACTTCTGTCATTGTGGAGAATTTGAAGATATGGATTACTGAACACCTGTCTATATACCAAAAATACAGAAAACTTTAGATCCAAATGGAAGAGAAGGGCTTTATTTGATTCCACAAGACTGATTTTCTTTCTCTGGAATCATGTAATGGTTGGTCAAGTAAGTACAGTAGCACAGAGGTGAGACAGACTTGGAAATATTTTGCTTGATTTTTCTCTTAGATGTTGGTTTTGATAGGGATAATTTTCTTCCCAGTATCTACTGTATTTTAGGGCTGTATTTTGGCTTTGTGCTGAAAACAGTGCTGATAACACAGGGATGTTTTATTTATTGCTGAGCAGCATTTGCACAGAGTTCTCTTCCCTGCCCCACCTCATCACTCTCTCACCCATCTGACCCCAAGGATATTCCATACCATAGGGTGCCATGCTTAGCATATATATCTGGGGAAAAAGAATGCTAGGGGAAGAATAATAATGGGGCAGGGAGGGATGTTTGGAATTATGGTGTGTATCTTACCAAGTAACCATTAAGTGACACGGAGCACTGCTTTCCTAGGGATTGTTGAATATCTGCCTCAGGTGGTGAACTAATGCCTTGTTTTGCTTTATATAGCTTTTGTTTTCCCTATTAAACTGTCTTCATCTCAACCCATGAGTTTTCTCCCTTCTACTCCTCTGATTCTCTCCTCTGTCCTGCCATGGGAGACTGAGTGAATGGCTGTATGGGGTTTAGTGTCCAGCTAGGATTAAACCACAACACCTCCCTAAAGTTGGGAATAATTCAGTGCCAGAGTTGGAGGAGCTGTTCCCATGCCCTGTCTTTTAGGGCAAAGCCATCACTCCACCCTTCCCATATGACTGCCTGTGTTGCTGCCTGTGTATGGTAGTGAGAAAAATGCTGTTCCAGGGTAACATAGTGTGTACCTTGCACATATAAATGTCAAGGTGTGACTCTTGGATGTTTTCTGGCTGCCGGTTGCTGACTCCTACTCATCATGAATAAAGGTTGTCAGTGATTTCACAAAACAAATTTCTGAGCTCTCCCATAATTCAATCTTCAAGTGTGGATATCGAGGCATAATTCTTACAGACTGAGAAAAGCCTTGCCTTTTGTCCTTTAACCACCACAGAATGGGAAAAGTAACTACCTGAGATTAGCTGCATTAATTACCTTCACAACAGATCTTGTACTGCAATTGTGATATCCTACTCCTACATAAATGCATCAATGCTTTTAGACTTTTGCCCTCTACACAAACCCTTTAAGAGCCATTGGCAGTAAATATGTAATAAAATGTACCCGCATTAAAAGAAAATTTACCTGGTTATAAACTAAAAGAAAACACAAAACAAATTAATTGCAAAAAAATTCCAGTTTTATGGGTCATGTCATACTTACTTTAAAGCTGAATCTGACGATATTCTGGGGAATATGGGGATTATTAGCTGTCAAGGTACGTATAATTTCCTTTTTTAATTCCTTTGGAATGGAAATAAAAGTATTGTAAATAAAATTTCACTACTAATACAATGTACAGCAATAAAATCACCATGTTTATGCTCGGTTCACTGCAGATACCTCATATACAGATGATGCCACCACAAGAAGTGCTTAGGTCCAGCCTGGCTCAGAGTGGAATCCAGAACAGTCATCCTGCTTCCTTCTACAGTATTTCAATGGGCTTTTTTGATTTTAATTCTTATCTAAGATATGGTAGCACTTGAGAAATGCTAACTGCATTATATAGGATGATACAGACAACTTGTGTCTTTAAAATTTTGACTGTCAAAAATAAACAATAAGCTTAGTGGCAGGATTGACCACTGTGAACAAAAAAAAAATAATGCTAACTATTTTTAGTGCCTGAGTTGGGGGACATACATAAAGCCTTCCCTCTCACAGGGATCGTTTAAGGACAGAGAACAATGCTTTCTAAGACAGTGAGAAGACAGAAACAATTGCAGTTGGAAGGGTGACCACTTGCAATGCTACTGAACCAATAGAAGAAATAGCAATAAAATTGTATGACACTTCCCTGTCCTTTGTATTGCACACAGCCACCTGAAGAGCTCAGAGCTGGCTCTGGGTTCTCCTTAACTGAGTGAAAACCCAGCTGCATTTTCCCTTTCGGATTACCTCCAGGCAGTTACAGTGTTTTAAGCCCAGAACTGGGTTTCATAGCACATTCTCCCTGTTTTCTTCTTCAAGCTATTTCATATGGTACTGCAGACACTGTACTTCAGCAAGTACTGGAGTTTCACTCTTGCAGAATTTCGTCCAAAACCAACGGGTTTGGTTCTGCTTATGGAGTTTCATACACACATCATGACAAGACAGGCATTGGTTTACTCACATCTTCAGTTAGCTCCAGCTGATCTGGGGACCTGACTGCAGCCCTTCCTGATGACCAGTCCTCTCCCGTTTCAGGAAAGTCATCCGCAGCCTAGAATATGAATGACAAACTCAGAAATGCAACCAGACTGTGACAGTTTTGCTCCCTGCCAAAGCAGCAATTCTTGAATCACAGAACACAGATAAAAACAACATCCCCCCACCCATCTTTGCTTTGAGCACAGCAGAAGAAATACAAATGGCAGGACAAAATCTCAAGATTTTCATATGGCTACACTTGCCAGCAGGAGTTCAGTGGGTTGGAAGAGCTGCAGTCTGAAGAAAATTCTTGCCCTGGCACAAAACTGAATTAACTCAAATAACAAAATTCAAGTGATTCCACTTCAATCTCAGTTTAAAAGTTGGCAATTCTGTTTCCCTTGCCACTTAATACCCAAGGGTATTATAAGACATAAGGACTACTCAAGGGCACAAGCCAAGAACCTGCAATTACTCCTGACATGTTATTTTATAGGCTGCTCTTAGAATTTAATTTGAAGTACAAAGCTGCAGGGATATGGCTCCTGGAGGAATGTTAACCAATTTCTTTCAAAGGCCAGCATGTCTCCATTCTCCCAGCAACAGACTGCTGCTCTCCCTGGGCTAGCACTGGGTTCATGTCATGATATAAGGTCATTAAAAACAAAATGAATCACTGCAGGAATGAATTTCAATTAATTGTCCTTACAGAAAAAACTGTCAGAACACAAAACTTCTGATTAAAGTGCTTAACTGCTCCAGGAAAAATTTCTCCCTCAGTTCAAAATGTGTAATGAGTTGATTTAAAATAAATCAATCATTTCTGTAAATACAGTTCTCTCAGGCCTGCTAACTTCACAGCCACACAAAGCTGAGGATGAGTCCAAAGTGTAAGTACTATGGCTGAAGCCATAGAGGCTGGACCCAGCAATGCTTTGCTCTGTGCAGAGTACTACAGAGGTAAAAAGCACAATACTGTGTCAAAATGTGCAGTGGCTGAAAGTAACAGAGAATTTTGCATATTCCAAGAGCCCAGGGAAAGTCACGGGCTGCAGCCTTTTTTCTTTCCCCAAGGGAGCTGAAATGAGGTAAGCTGTAGGGAAGGTCAGGCGCTCTGATGGACAGAGATTATGACTGCAGAACAGTTGTTTGTGATTTAATGCTCCCCATATGAATACTTGCTTGTAGGACATTTATCATACACAATTTGATGCCAGTTAGTTCAGTAGCTGTTTTCCCAAGTGAATCAGATAAGAAGTATTACGGTTTTAACATTTTTACTTTATGATTTTCATTTAAAAGTAAATAACTTTCCATTTTTAAATAGTGAAAAGAAGAACATTTAATGAGACTGTGATTTGTCCCAAGAAAGTGAAAAGCTGTTTATCAATATGCCTGTTTAAAGGCATGTAGATTGTTCTTCCATTCCTGTCATGGATCCTCCATCTTTCCCAATGGAGCTAAATAAGAGGAAGGTAGATTAAATCAAGATATTCAAATAATTTATTTGCCCAATAGCAAAAACATTATCATTAGTTATTATCAGCTTGTACTTATTTGTTAAGTGAATATGGGCTATACTTTAAATTTTCTAAACTGAGCAGGCAGATTTCTAACAGTCTGAGTCAGCAAGTATTTTGCAATTCACATGACAAACATCTTAATTTAATCTTTTCATATTGCATTTTACCCAAATTGTGCCTTTGTTCCAGGTGATACTTTTTGTCCTAACTTGCTGGTGTATTTCCCTTTTCAGTGGAAACCTACAGCAACCTCTTACTGCTAAATCAATTGATATTTTACCAACTTTATTTTAAAAAGCCTCATTATTCAGACTAAATCTTTTTTGCATCCCTGAAAATAGGGAAAAAAGGGAATTGCTGAAAAAAGGAAAAAAACATTTTTTAAGACTTCAGAATCTTACCTTTTTTTTATGTCCAGCTTTACCAGCTTTTCCTGCCTTTCCTCCTGAAGGTCCACCTTGGCCCTAAAGTGAGAACACATCCAATGTAAACTTTCAAAGCACCTTATTTCCGAATTTAACCAAATTAGAATAAAAGTTCGATGCTTGCTCCAATGCTATGTTTTAAAAGCTGAGTATGCCAGCATTCTGTCTATAAAATATTTGAAGGAAATCAGTCACTTTTACAACACAAGACAGTGATTTTTCAGCACGAAAAAATGCTGGGCTCTGTCCTAGTACAACACTACCTGTCTGTCGTAGTCTGTGATAAACCCAAATGTCATACACATATTTTAGTGTCTTGGTCAAAAACACTAAAAGGCTGTCCCTGTTTTAAGTGCTTGCATGGCACAGGGAGCCCAGAGACAGTAGATCCACACCCACAAAGTCATGAGCACTGAGAAAACATGGGAAACACTGATGAATAGCTGGGAAATGAACCACTGTCAACCCGCCTGCACACATGAAAGCACAGAAAAATTATTATGACAGGTTTTAAGGAAAACACTTAAATAGTTGTTTATAGGGTGCCTTACAGAGGGAGACTACCCTACCCAGAGTCAAGGAATAACAGAAGGGCATCACTGACCAAGATTTGTGAAAATTTAACAGAAAGTGGGAGAGGAAATGAAGAGGATCCTTTTGAGGAGATGCTGAGGGACAGACAGGACCATGAACCTTGAAGGAAGAGAGAGAGAGCTGGTAAATCGAGCAAAGGAAACAACACTAGAAACCTTGGCAAGAACAGTTTCAGGATGGATCACAAATAACATTTGGTGGTATGGATGAAAAAAATAGAGGAGTTACTTAGAAAAAAGTGTTTGACTTTGTGACAGAAAAGAAGGGGATACTAGACAAGAGGGAAGAAAAACTAAGGGGTGGGAGAGCAAGCTCCCAAGGGCTGATTGATTGTCTTCAGAACATTAGAGTGTCCCTTTCAGATCAGATCAAAGGTCTAAGTAGCCAAGTATCTCTCACCAACACTGCTCAAAAGAAAGTATCTATTCTATTCTCTCCAGGATGACTTCTTAGCTTGCCACAGGAACTTGAACAAGAAATGTTATCCTTTCTATTCCATAGCAGTGAATCTTTTTCTCCACAAATTTATTCTGTGATTTTGGAATCCATGCACATTTTTAGCATGCACAACTTCCACAGCAAGGACTCCCGCAGTACAACTTCATAGTAATGCAAAGAACAACTGTTTGGTTTTTAAGTCTGCCATTTGTTTTTCTCACCTGGTTTTCCTCATTCGTCTTCTGTAAAGCCCCACTTTATCACAACATCTATTCTTCTTGTCTCCTATATGTCTTAAGAACACTTTCAGGAACACAAGCCTCCACAGAGATTCATACACTCCTCCTCATTATGAAAGTTAAATATTCACTTCCACCACCTACTTTCTAGGTATTAAACAATCAAGCAGCCAGAAAGACTTTGACCCAGAATCCCAAAGCATTGTTCATCAAGCCCCATTACTTGTTAAGTCTAGACAATAAGAACTCAGAAAATAAATATTTTCAGAGGAGAACAAAGTTCAGCAGAAATGTGAGACAGTGTCTCTATGATATTTCTCTTTGTACAAGCTAAGACACAAAAAACTGCTGTTACTAACAAGGTATTAGGGATTATCTTTATTCCAGAAGATACATAGTAAAAGCTGTGAAAAATGAGCAGAACAACACATTTCTATATTTAGAAAATATGCCTCACTTCGAAATACAATTTTTTGTGATGCAGGTGGAGAAAATAAAAGTTATAACATTTCCTTTATAGTCCCACCATGGGATGATTACAGAGCAGTGAGGCTAAGAGGTCCCATGTCACAACCACTACTGAGATGACTGGATGATACAGCTGGCCTGTCTCCCCTGTGTGATTGCCTGGTAATGGGCAACAAAGGATTCTCTGACGAGGACCTTGTTATGTGTGAATTGATGTGACTTAAACATGTTTTCAGAGCAGAATTTTATTCAGATCCAAATCAAAATCAGATTCTTAATTTTAAACACGAAACAAAGTCTACTTACTATTATCCTTTGTAAATGGGTCTACAAAAGCATTTATCTATTAGCAAAGGCATTGCCAAGGTGATCTGAGATAATTGGTTTTAGCAGTTGCACAGATTTCAATTAACATAATCCAAAGAGCCACCTGTGAATAAATATCTGCAACATTATTAAAATCTAAAAGTGAGACTAAAGAAAAGATGCTATGAGTGCACCGTAAGGAAGCGACACAAACCCCGACTTGCTTCCCCTACCATAAATAGGTTGCAGAGTAGAACATGAACCATTTTTCTAATCAACCAGGGGCCTGTGGCTAGTTGGCTTTATTTCCCTTGTCTTTGTACACTACTATCATGGTTTTATGACTGGGATTCAATGATGCAGTACAGGCCTGGAATGATAGAGAACCTGAGGAGACTTATGATTTGGCATAGAGGAGTACAGGTAGGGAATGATAAGACATGGAGCACATACTTGGCATCACAGACCCCACAGCTGTAAGCATCTAACCACTGGCCAGTTAGAGAATTGCAGATCTGCAGTCAGGGGAACTGAAGAAAATATGGTTTAGGGGTAGCAAAGAAGGAAAAAAACCCTAGTATCTAACACACTGAAAAAGCACCATATGCAGTAATATCAGGTGTGATGCGGAGCACCAGACCAACAGAAAAAGGGAAACATGAAAATATATTAGCTAGCATATATAAGAAACTCCAGGTGAAGAAAAAATCATCAAAATGGACATCTTCCCCAGTGAAGGTCTCAGGTTGCTGACAACTTATCAAAATATCCCCACCAACACCACCACCAACAGCAAAATCAAGACATCAACTTTAGAAATCAGAGGACTGGAAGAAGGGTGAGCACAAAGAAAAGAGGTAGAAACTGGGAAGCTTTCATGCAACATTAATTGCAGTACCACAATTAATGATTTTTGTTGCACAGAAGTATTTTTTATTTCCTTTAATGAATACATCTGGACAGACGGTAATATTTAGACTAAAATTTCAGTCACACTGATGTGAAATTTTTAGTTTCATAAGTTGTGCCATCTCTTTGCCCATAAACATGATTTTGAGTGCAACAAAGTTCACAGACTATTGCAAAATACAGAACCAGGCTCTGAAAGTCTTAGCTTTGACGCTATGCATGTTTTTAACCTTTATCAAAGGGTGGCTGTTGTTGTATGACTGGGAGAGGTTGTTCAAGGAAGAGGTTTCATTGTATCTGACAGTGAGATATACCAGCCTTCTCTATGCCTCATGCCTGCTTTCCTACCAGCCTCTACTTGCTGTCTGTGACAGCTTGCTTTGGGGCTCCCTGGAACTAAGCCAAGTAGTTCTCTACAGCAGGGAGCAAGCACATGACTGACAAGACACAAAATTATTATGTCTGGTATTTTGAACTGAAGAAGCTCCATCCAACTGTAAGAGTTATGCTTTAGAACTACTTTGTTATGACACAGATTCTTGGTCAAATGCTGCACTGTAGGGACCCAGCCCATGCAAAAGACATGACAAACCTGAAGTGGGAGGATGGGAGCCAGAGATCAATGTGGGTCTGGGGCTTTCTTCCATGTGTGGTCTACAAAGGTAGGACAATCAAACCTGGAGCAGTCTAAGAAGGAGTTGGTCCTTAGCTTATTCTGGGATTGTTCAGCAAAACTCTTGTCTTCTGCCCAGATAAAACATCCCTTACAATGCAGAAGTTCACTTCAACAACAACGAAAGCTGAATTACTTTTTTGCTGGATATCCTGGACTCTTGCAAATGAAGGTAGAGACTCTTGCTCCACTTAATTCAGTGCTCTATTGGTCAGTATAAAAAGCAAAGACATACTTTGCTCTGCAAGCATCATTCCTGCCACTTATGCTGCAGAAGGTTCATAACAAAGTATCTCAAACTTTTGGAACCCAGCTGGAAGGTGGCACAAAGATGAAAAAATAAGATGACGAAAGATGAGATCCTAGTATTTTGGCAATATTAGCAGTAGGTGAAGGTCGTTAAAACTAGTAGATCTGTTTAAAACTATTACAAGAAGGAAGTTGGGGAGCAAAACTAAATCAGCCAAGAATACAAAACCTTTTACTCTGTCTCCTAATTCAGATAATAGCACAGACAATACTGCTGTGCTGCTTGATGAAAAGGGCAGTCCTTATTTATTGCTGTAGCTGTGTTTTGCTGCTTTTTTTTTGCAAGCTTCCACTCTCTGTAAATCTTTCCAAAACCAGAACAGTTTCCTTTGTCATACTTTTTCTCAAAAGTTCTCTCTGCCACATTAGATGTAAAGAGTCCTCAATATCACCTAGGTAGATTGTGTCCTGCCACCATGGCTTCCTCATTCTTTTTACTGTAACAATGCATTACCTGTAAACTATGATAAAAAAATGTAATTCTTTTGCTCTGACAGCTACCTAAATATATCACACACTGTTCATACAATAGGGAAAAATTCACGACCACATCTGCAATACAAATAAAAATATAACTGTTAATCAACATAATGACTGTATATTCACCAGTAAGACATTTACAATAATTTGCCTTCATATAAATGTTTAAAATTCAAGCACATTTTTGTGTATCACATTAGCTATAGGAGGAAAAAAAGTTAACTGACTATTATTAACATCTCAAACAGAAGCATTCAGAACTTAGAAAATGTGAGAATTAAGGTTGCCGGGGAAACATTCATTTCATTCCATTGTGCACAGGCATTATGATACACAGCTTAATTCCATAGTCACACACTTTTTTTTTTGGAGGTTTCCTGCCTCACTTCAGTCCTCCCAGATTATGTTGCTATAGATTACTGGTTTATATTGTTCAGCATGTAGAGTGGTGGGGGCTTTTTGGAAACCATAGCCCAAGTCAGACATCCAACAAAGAGCTAATCAATCAAAATAGTTACATTTCAGCAAATTCTAGATAAAATAGAGATGGTTTTGCTACAGGAAAAAAAAAATCAACAGTCTTCCTAAATCTTCCTAATAAACGTGATCCTATCCCTGGCTTTAATAATAATATTAATTAACGAGGAGTGTGAATAATCATGAGGAATTTATATTAGGGGAAAAAAAAAAGCAGACATGGTTGCTAGGGAACTAAGGAACAAGCAGGAGGCATTAAGGAGTTTCTCACCTCCAGGTCACCATCGTGACTCTGACCACTCCAGGAGATGCTCAAGTGCTCCAGAGAAAAATGCCAGAGTCAGAATTAATGGAGGCTAGTCATGTTTTACTCTGATGACTATCTTACATGAAATAAATTAACAGATTGCCACACTTCCAACTGCAAAAAGACATTAGAAGCCCATAACAGCCGAGTACTTAAATGATGGCTATAGAAAACCCAAGTTACTGTGTCTTTCTGGATCTTTCTTCCAGGGTGTGTATTACGGCAGCACCTAGGAATTCTTCTATGGGCCAGACATCTACTATGCTACAAGACAAATTGACTATAGACTACAGCAAAGATACTATAATACAACAGGATAATAAAAAAGAAAAGAGGAAACAGGTGACAAGTGATGTTTTAAATGCCATTTAATATTCCTTTCCCTTCTCACAGCTCCCTCGATTGCAGACAAGCCACCAAGAGGTACAGATAGCTGCAAAATCAAGTCTTTCAGCAGGGAGTCTTCCTGCTGCTCAGATATCCAACAAGCATTTCCAATTGTATTTTGGGTAGGATGTCATAGATTAAATTAAATTAAATATATAGTAGTCATAAAATGGGAAAATAAAACTAAGAATAAACTACTGGTAACTTTTAAAGACCCTTGCTGTAAATGAAAAAGAAGTTTTAAAAGAAAATCCTACCAGGCTGGCATTTCATAAGAGGTATAATATCTCTGCAACCTAAAAGAAAGATAGTAAGGGCAACCATCAAAGACTTGCAATGTTTAATAGAAGTTTTGCACTCAACTCCCTACTAATGTTACCAGATTACCCTGCAATGAAGAAAATAAAAAAACTGTATTCAACCATACATTCAGGTCTTGTTGTTCTTGTTTATTCTTTCCACATTTTTTGCACAGTGCTCTCCCTTTTACTGGTGACATGACAGTCACTAATTGCTGATCAGAATTTTGTATATGTTGATCATGAATTTTGTATAAATTCATTAATTGAATTTGTACAAAACAGACAAGACTATCAGTACCTATTACTGTTCGGTATTCTTGACTGAATATCAAAAGCTCTGAAGTTTTTTCCAAGTCTATTTCCTTCTGAACTGCTTTTTCTAGAGCACTGCTTTTCAATTATTTTATCATTTGCTGCAAAATCCTCTGACTTGTCTTCGGCAATTCTGGTGGTAACTAAATCAGCCTGGTAACTTAGGAAGTAGAGGTTTACTCTCAAGAACCAGTGTTCATTTAAAACCAGGCTAGATCCTGAATTAGTGAGCAGAGGAATCCTCCTGGAAAAATGTGTCTATTCCTCATGTTCAGTCCCAAGGCCAGCCCTGTCTATCCAATCATGAGATGCAATGATTGCTACCACATGTGCTGTGCTGCTATCCAGGAAAAGGACTGTCACTACAGCCTTACACAGATGACAGGTACATCTTTCTCCCTTACTGCCAGATTAAACTGCCCCTTTTAGACTAGATCTTGTAATGGGTCACTGTATGGTGAGGAGCCAGACACCACGAGTCAGTGACTCCTTGAGAAATGTAACATTTCTCCTTATGCTTAAAGCATAAGTAGATCTGGACTCACAGACCCAGCCTAAAATACCAGAGAACACAATAGCATGATGATGCAGGTTGGTCACTCTGACAAGCTGAAGTGTCAGTTCATATTAAGCAAATTTTCCAAGAGCTGAAAATTGATTACATATTAATGAAACACTCATCAGGACAAACTACAAGCCCAGACTATATTTTTTTAATATCATTAAAGAGTCAACCCTGCAGCCTTTCTGCTCCCCATGCTGGTTGTCCCCATAATACAATCAGGCTACAAGGCTGAGCAATCACAGAACGCTCCTGTTAAGTTTAGTTCATCATCCTGAGCAGAGACAGTCATTTCCACTTCCTCTACAGCAGAGCAAAGAGATAAGCAGAATTGTGGGGAAAATATAATGTACTTGTAAGACAGTAATGTGCTTGCTGGATTCTGAAAGAAAGAGGTGGAGACATTATGAGAGCTAAACCTGTCACTTATGTAAAACAATTTCATAAGTTTCCTGCTAGCTTTTTATTCCTGTTTTGAATATTAGCAAACTCCATAGTAAACCACTAAACATCACAAGAAGCAAGAAATCACAGCATGGAAACCAAGTTACATCCAGCCTGCCCTGTAGCAGATATTTATTTGCACACACTAGGGATGCCAATTTAAGAGCTATTTGCCAATACATTCTATAATGCTTTCTGAGAGACACTAAATGGAATATTTGTTTTACACTCCATGTATATTTTAATGCATGTATAAGAAGAAGTAAGCACCTTAAAAGCCTTCTCAGGGGTAGAAAAAAATAGAAAATAAGAAAATACAAAAAAAAAAGTAAACCATGTCTCATTGTTTTCTGTATTTGGGGAATAGGTCTATTTGTTTCTTTTATGACTTGCTGAACAGCAAAGACACTGTTTCCATGTCAGTGGGCGTACAAGACCACAAGGGTAACAAGAAATGCCTCTCTCTCCTAATTCAGACCCTTTCTTAACACTGCTTAAGTGATTCACTCCTGCAGTGGGGTTAACCCGAACTGGTAAGACTGAATGGTTTTGTATTTTAAATGCTAAATATATGCAAGGTCCTCTAAGGAACCATAATGCAATCTTGCTTCTCCTTGAGGTGGCTGCAGCCACAGAGGTACACATTAGCACAGGGTACTCAACACAGCTGACTCAAGGATTTTCCTTGGGCTACATAGCAAAGTTATGGAAATCTGAAACAAGCACTTCCAACCTGTCAAACATGTTCAAAATAACAATCTCAAGATCACTGGCCACTTTCTAGCATCACCCAGGACCACATACAGGACTGACACAAAACCAACAGGGTCCTGTTCCTTGCCCTAATACTTTCTGCATACCAATGCACATGTCACACATCTCTGCCGTTAACACAACACTCTGAGTGTCCTGCTTGACATGCTCAAGACCGCTTTTTTTCAGGAAAGCTGAGAATCTGATGCACTCATTGCCTTCAATCTGATGCAGGAAAGTTGGCTTATGCCTTTCCATAATTTCACATCCCTACAGGAAGTTGTTGAGCTCAGTTGTGCATAACATATTTCAGATATGAAAGGAATGGTGTTATTGAAGTACAGAACATACATAGGTGTTCTTTCCAAAGCTGCATTGGAAGTACGAAGATCCACACATACAGCACTATTTTAAGACTTTAAACATTGAAACACTGAAATTTCTTATTAATGTAGTGAAGCTTTGCATCACTTCCCCAATTTTCCTCCCATTCCAAACCACAACATGTACACAAACATATGACAGACTATAGGCATTTATAAATAAAGCTTGGTCAAGTCAAGTAATTAATCTGGAACACCACAGATTTTAATTCTTATGATCAACCCAACTTTAACATATTTTCACCCATCAAATGGCCAAAGACTGAGTTGTAGGCAGAAATCATCTGGATAAAGAAAAAAAAAGAGTGAAATAAAACGAGAAACTGATGTCAGAAAAGAAGACAGATAGAGGACAGGCACAGAAGAAGAGCAGACAACCCCCAAATAATAATTATAAGAAAAAACCCAAGAATGTGTTACAAAACATGAGAAGAACACGGAGTCATGAAAGCAGAGAAGGAGCTGGAAGTGATAAATGGGAAAAGGGAGCTGGTGTACAGGTAAGTATCCCAGATTTGAGAACAATATCAGGAACAAAATTTCTAAACTGAAAGCAGTCAGCAATGAAAAACCTAAGAGGCAGAGCAGAATAAAGAGATATATAAAAACCAGAGGAATAAAAAGCACAGGGACAGGGGGAAAGAGCATAATACTACAGAAGAATTCTTGTCAATAATGGGAATCTAAACCTCGATCCACCAACTAGTCTTAAAGTGGCCACTATTGCCAAGTAGATATCAAACATTAGGCCCTGGCTGGGCAGCGAGTAGTGCAAAGGCATTCACACCCCACAATCCCAAAGCCACTGAGATGTCATCTGTACTCTGAGTCAAAGAAAATGAGGCAAAAGCCTCTGGACTCAGAGTCAGCCAACCACACAATTCCTCCACTGCAAGAATATTCTAGCAGATAAAATGATGTGAACAGCAATCAGATTTAACAAGCTCAACAGAAACATGGAAAATGTAATGCAGGACAAGTTAAAATTATTGCCTTTTAAGTTATTGTGATGAAAGTTATGGGAAAAGCCAAACATCCTCACAGTTTAAACAGTTCATGATGTTTCAAGAGCTTTAAAAGAAAAGGAATGCCTGTACAGCACATTAAGTTTTTCAAACAATATGTCAGTTGAAGTCTCTCCACTGTAAATGATTGAAAATATTTATGTGGAAATTCTGAAAATAAAATAAACTGAAATTTAGAGCAAGCATTTCATCCCCAGTTTAGTATGTGTCATTATTAATGGGGTTTTTACAATTTTAGCATAAACATCTTTATTATCTAGGTCTGGATGTGGGTTTTGATTCTGAATTTTTGCCGTTTGAAAACGTTATAAAGCCTTTTGTATCTTGGTACTTATTAGTACTTACTAGGGAATTAGGAATGTCAGTGATCGTCTCACTCTTGCTTATGTGCCTGCTAACCCTCCTCCCACCAAGTCTAACATCAAGTGCATTGGAATTGATCTAAACATGTTAACAAAAGGGTTTTATCAGCCAGGCCATCATCTGCTTTTAAATTAAATACTTTGATATGCCACTAGCAGACAAGATGCAGGAATTACTCAAATTAATCTGAGTTTTTCATCCTAAAAGAGGATGCACACAGACATGCCTACACAGAGCTCAAAGGATTACAATGAGGTCTCACAGACAAGACCCCCCAGCAGATTAGTCTTAGGGCCAGGAAGAGTAGCAAATGACTCCTCTTCATTGCTTGAGCCGAGCAAAGACCAAATATCAATGCAAAATGAAAGAGACAAAACTCACAGCTGGGTATAACTAAGAATGTTAAAATTTTTTTTAAGAAAAAGGATTTTATCGTGTATTCTCGGGGTCTCTGGGACATCCTTGGGCAGGCTGGAGATACCTTGAGTGCATTAGAACATGCTTTGGAAGGAGTGTTGCATACTGGAAGTGTGATGAAATGGCCTGACAATGTCTGAGGACTTTGTAGTCTCACAGGATTGAACAGCATGGTGACAGAGTGAGGGGTACTGCAGCTTTGGGACAGGCTGGTTTGAACATCTGTGCAATGCCACAGAACTATCAGGACATCATGGGCAGCTGAAGGGACAGCCTGACACAATATGATGCAGCCAGGACACAAGTACAAGAGGGGCTGTGCTGACTCCACTGCCACACCCAGCCCGGTGGGCTACAGCTCCGTAGGGCAACCTGAGCAATCACTTCAACCCCTCAGCTCTGCTTAGTAGGACCTGGGTGTGTTGGCAGGGGACAAGGTGAGCCCACAGTGTGCCCGTGTCACCAATGATATCCTGCAGTGCATCGGGTGGCCAGCAAGTCAAGGGAGGTGATCCTGCCCTGGTGAGGGCACATGTGGAGTGCTCTGTCTCCTTCTGGGCTCCTCAGCACAAGAAAAACAAGGAGCTACTGGAGAGGGTCCAGCAGAGGCCACAAATATGAATTGGGGTCTGAAACATCTCTTTTACAAGGAGACACTGCATGTCCTCATGCACTGCTGGTCTTGTTCAGTCTGGAGAAGACTGAGAGGGGATTTCATTAATGCACATAAATAGATCGAGTGTATGTGACAAGGAGATAGTGCCAGACTCTTTTCAGTGGTACCCAGAGACAGGACAAGGAGCAGTGTCCATAAACTAAAACAGAAGAAACTCCACTTGAACTTGAGGAAGAAGTTCTTTATGCTGAGGGTGGGAGAGCACTGGAACAGCTGTGCAGGGAGGTTGTAGAATTCCCCTCTCTGGAGACATTCCAGCCCCACCTGGATGTGTTCCTGTGCCATGCTCCAGGTGACCCTGTCTTGGCAGGGGGGTTGGACTGGGTGATCTCCAGGGGTCCCTTCCAGCCCTTATGATTCTGTAGTTCTGTGAACCCAGAGGAAAAGATCTGTGCTGCCCGCAGTGGCGTCACGGGTGGCAGTTTGGGGAACGGTGACGTCACTGCCGATGTCACACCTGGAATGGAACTCAGAGAAGGAGCCGAAGGTAACAGGGTCACACCGGGGCTGCACAGCGACCTTCCCTCTGGTGGGACGCCACCTCCTTCGAGGCGCCAAAGTGACGCCATTCGGGTGTGACGCCATGACGCGTGTGGTGACGTCACCACGGCACTGCCACGACGGGCGTGCGGCAAGCCCTTACCTGCCGGCGCTTGTCGGCCGCCTTGGGAGGCATGGCCGTCCCTCACGGCAGCCAGCGGACAGCCCTCGCTGCAATCCGCCCGCCCGGCACGCCGGAAGTTGATGGCGGCAGCCATGGCAACGCGCCGGAAGCGGCGGATGGTCCCGGCCATTCCCCCAACCCCCCCGCTCTCCCCTCGAGGGAGGAAATGGTACATCCCAGCTGCCGCGGCAAACAGAGCGCCGAGGCCCAGAGAGAGCGACGGCGGACCCCGCCCCTTGATGAATATTCAAATAGGGGCGGGGTCACGGGAATCGGAGCGCCTGGGCCTCGACCCGGTGATCGGGGCCCCTTCCACTTCATAAATATTCAATGACGGGGCAGGCCGCGGGAACGGAGTTACCGGGCACAAAACACGTTGTAGCGGTCGCGCCCTCTAATGACTATTCAAAAGAAGGCGGGGCCGCAGGGAGACCACTGCTCAGTCGCCCCCGACAGCCCTCCCGCCCTTCATGAATATTCAAAAAGGGCGGGGCAGCGGACCCCAGCATCCGGGCCCCGCGCGAGGGCCGGTGGCCCCGCCCTTCATGAATATTCAGAAGGGCGGGGCGGCGGCCGGACCCGGAAGCGGCGCGGCTGAGTCACGGCGGCGGCGGCGATGAGGCAGCCGCAGCCGCGGGCGGTGTCGTTGTCATTGTCGCTGTCCCCTCTCGGCGCCTGAGGAGCCGCCCGCGCCCGCCCGCCCTGCTCCCCGCGCTCCGCCCGCCACGCTCGGCGCCGCCGCCAAGATGATGGAGGAGATAGACCGGTTCCAGGTGCCCGCCGTGCGCGCCGAGATGCAGCCGCTGGTGAGGGGCGGGCGGGCGGGGCCGCGCTGTGCCCGGGCTGAAATGACCCCGGTGCCGAGGGGGTCGCGTTCCCGCCCCCGGCTGTCGGCGCTGCGGGCGCGGCGGCGCCGCTGTTATATAACGGGGCGTCCTGGGCGCCGCCGCCATCCCCGGCGGGCCCGGGCCGCTGCTGTGTCATCCCGGGCCATCCTCTTAGCCTGCCCCCACCCCCCCCCCGTCCTCTTCTCCTCCTCCTCCTCCTCCTCCTCCTCGTACTCCTCCTCCCCCGATGTGTCCCCGAGCGCCGTCGGTATAAGAAGCGGGCCGGGGCAGGCGGGCGGCTCCGCTCCTGCCGCGATGGAAACGCCGCTCCTCCCGGAGCATCCCGGGTGTTCTCGCCCCCGGGCATAGGAATGGCCCGGGGACGAAGGGGAAGCGGCGAAGGGACTGGGGAGCCCGGTTGTAGGCGCTGAGGACGGCTGGGTTTTTAATTTACTTTGACTGGATAGGTGAGGTTTGTGGAGGAATCGGGCGGTGTTTGTGCCTAGCCCGGGCTGGGAGCTGCGGGGAGCGATGCTGCCTGCCCGGGGATAGCAGAGCCAGAGCTGCACGGGGTGGGTGTGAATTTACAGGCGCTGTGAAGCCGCAGGACCTTCTCCGAGGATGGTTTTATAGCCTCGCGACACTAAGCTGCTGTGAGGAGATGCTCATCTTGTGTAAAGTCCAGGTGTTCTGCAAAGAAAGATCTCTGTCAAAGTAGCTGTGCTCACATTCAGTTATTTGTGTAAGGAAAACAATCTGTGAGGGTCTGATGCCGTGCCACAGCATGTGTTTTTCATATCAGGATGTTTTTTTACGTCATAGACACAATTATACTCAATTAATGAGCTCTGAAGAGCCTGGCATAATGGTTGCACTACTACATGGTACCCTGGGGAATCTTTCAGAGAAGGAAGTCTGCGGGCTCACAGGACTTTGCAAATATGTAAGTGAGCAGGTAGAATCGTCCTGGGCTTTTGATAGCTTTTGAAATCAGTTATGAAGAAAGGCCATCTGGCTGGCAGCCAGGGGAGATGCTAGACCATCATCCAGTAGTGCAAGACTTCATATGAGCTTGTAGCTGCATTGCTCCAATGCCAGAGGTTTGTTTGTGTGTATGTTGTGCCCCATCTGCCTGCCACAGAACTCTGGAATGTGTTTGACCATTTCTGTTTCCTACCTGGAAAAAGTTCTCTTGTGTCTTCCCCTCCCCTTACTCCCATGTTCCTGCCTGGAGGTGTGTTACTAGTAACCTGGGACCTGTTGAAATACAGTTCTTCTTGGCATTAAAGTGAAAGCTGGATAATGAGCTCACTTGCTCAAGGTGTTGATTCCTCTTGGCACCTGGAGTAAGCAATTCCCATCTTGGCATCTGATTGTGTGAGACAAGCATATCAATTGTTTGGGAAGGTGGAAAGAACTTCAACTAAATACTTGCACAGTTCCTTTTGGCAGCAGGTAAGGATAGGTTGTTGCCAGGTTTGTGCTAGCACTGAAGCACTTCTGAGATTTCTAATATATCAAACTATACGTTATTTAGAGTTGATGTAACAACAACCTCGATTCCTTGTTGCAGTTAGTGTTTGTAAAAAGTTGAGTGCACCATAAATGTCTTGTGAACAGAAAAGCTCTTCAAGATCTACAGACTCAAATTATCTCTCAGTGGCAAGAAAGACATTTCTCTTATTGTGGGGAGTGTTTGCGCTGCATTCTAGGTTTGTTTTGGTTTGGTTTGGTTTTTACTGGTTTTTTTTAATCTTCAAACCTTTGTGGTGGGGCAAAAAACTGTCCATACACGTTGATATGGGTTTGTTGCATTCCCTACTTATTGTTGGTATTTTCATATAAGCGACTCAACAAATGTGACAAGAATGGCCATCTTTATTTGGTTTTTTTGCAGGCATAGTAGTCAAAGTAGCAAGTTTGAAAAAGCTGTTACCAGACAAAACAATACTCCAAAGTGTTTTCTAGAAACTCCATGATAATAGTGGAAGAGTGGAATTTGCAGATACATGCATGTTTGCATGGACATGAACCAGGCAGAATCCAAACAGCTTCTCTAGTGCAACCCAGTTGTCTCAGGATTTGATGATGTTTTGGGCAGTAGTGATAGTAAACTGAGGAAACAGTTTCCCAAAATGTGGAAGAATTAGAAAATTTTCACAAAGGTCTTTAACACTGGCATTTTAAAAATACTCTGAATCTGTGCTTCAGGGCTTCAGTTCTTTTCTAACTACTGAAGCTCACAGTGAAACCTTGTGGTGTTGGGAGTCTTGAGTATTCAGGGGTCTACACGCACAGTTGTTGTGACTGAGTATATAAGATTTTTCCACAGGTATGGAAATGTTGACAATGGTCTCAGAAGTGGGATGTAGCAAGTGTGATACAGCATTTCTGGTGGTTTCCTCTCCTGTGTAGTTCCTGGTCCGTACTTTGCAGATAGGGACTTGCAAGAATCCTTGCAAGTGTAGGATTTATCATATTAATTTGTTTGGGCGATGCAGTTCTGGCCAATACTACTGTTTTGTGCCATTACAGTTACCGTGTGTCTGTCACTCTCCCTCCCATTCTGTACTTTTAATGTTGCAGTTTAAACCCAGTTAACAAAGAAATCACTCACAGCCACTTGCTCACTTCCCTCCCACATCAGGTTGGGGGAGAGAATCAGACAAGTAAAAGTGAGAAAACTTGTGGGTTGTGATGAAGACAGTTTAATAAGTAAAGCTAAAACCATGCACACAAGCAAAGCCAAACAAGGAATTCATCCACCATTTTCTTTGAGCATGCAGGTGTTCAGCCATGCCCAGAGAAGAAGGGAGGGCTCCATTATACCTGATGAATACTTGGGAAGACAAATATCATAATTCCCAACATCCCCCCTTGTCTTTCTTTTTCCTAGCTTTATATGCTGAGCTTATGGCATGAAATAACTCTGTGGTCACTGTCCAGTCTTGGTCAGCTGTCCAGTCTGTGTGCCTGTCCAGTCTCTTGTGCACTCCCAGGCTCCTGGCTGGTGGAGTTGGGTGAGAAACAGAAAAGGTCTTGATTCTGCAAGTGCTGCCCAGCAATAACCAAAACATCCCTGTGTTATCGATACTGTTTTCAGCACAAACTCAATACACAGTGCCCTAGTAGCTACTGTGAAGAAAATGAACTTTATCCTTGTCAAAATCAGCACAAAAGTACAGAATAACCATATAATCTCAGGATTTACTGTCTTCCCAGTTTAAAAGCTTTCAGTTCCAATGGTCTCAGGAAGAGATGCATCTGTCACTCTTTTCCACATCCAGAAAGCTGAAGTAAAAATTTGTTTTTCACATGCTACCTAAAAGTCACTGTGACTTGCCACTGATGCTATATATAAAAATAAATGTTTCTAAACATTATTCCCTGCTAAAATCAAACAAAGAAGGTCCCTTGCTTGATTTATAGAGTACACACTAGATGAAATATTTTTTCATCCTGTTCCAACAGGAACAGGGTGTCCCAGGAAAGCAGTGTTCCTTCTGAGTGCTGGCCAGTGTGTGACAGGTCCTGATATGAGGTTTGTGAAGCTAGGGTTTGCTCAAAATCCTGAACTTTGTGTTGTTGACAAGCATGCATGCTTTTTGAATGTCTGTTCATCTGCATAGATAAAGTGTCATCTTACTTTTGATGTCTTTATACTGAACTCCAGGACAACTGCTGCTGATCCGCCTGGAAACCATCTGACAGACGTCGTGGTCTGCCCATCTTCAAAATTAAAAGATTGGCTTCTCTTTGGCATGTAGCTGCTATACCTTTCTTAGGATGCAGTCTGAAACCTTTCTGAACCCTTCCGCTCTCCAGACCTGCCTCTGATGCTTGCACTATTTATTGATCTAATAAATTGGTCTGTCAAGGGTGATAGTGCACTGATGTCTGGTGTCTACTGACAGTACATCCTGACAATAACCAGTGCTTTATTTACAGAGCAGTGACAGGGAACCTGACATGGTTTTTTGCAAAACTAAGTTCTTTAAAGCTCAAATGTGTCCGGTTGGAGAACATCATCTATTTGACAGCCTTGTCCCACCAAGCTCTCTGTTGGCTTCCCATTGCAAGGCTAAGGGCAGCACTCAACTAGTACAGGCTGGACAAAACCTATCAGGATCTCTGGTTGCTGCAAGTTTCTCTAATATTTATCTCATAATAAGTCGGAATGAGATTTTGTTACAGAACTGAGAGGCGTTTGGCCTGCAGGTTGCATGTTGGCCAGGTCTGTCATGTGTGCCCTCCGATGCTTCACATTGGATGCAGTGAGTGAAATTAATGAAGTGGGTCGTCATTTTCTTCCGCTTTCCAGCTTGTTTGGATAAGCATTGTGAAGTCAAGCAAGCTGGTTTGACTCTGTGTGACCTCTACAAATGTGATTTGAGAACTGCTGGGTGACTGATGCACACCCAAGGGAGAGGTTCAGCACAAGACTTAATGAGAGAGAGTTGCTGTATGCAGATGGACAAGATGGTATATAGTACCTGGTAATCTGGTTTAATCAGATTGAACATAATTGAGTTGTCAGATAGGATGAGGCCCAGTGTTTCAAATCTTGAAGAGACTCATTACACTGCATATTTTGATGTTGTGGTACAATTCGGTACATTTTCATCCTGGAAGAGAAGACAGGCTGGTAACTGGCACTTGGTCCCATTCATGTCATGCCAGTCCATGAAAATGGAACTATTTGTTCTTATCCACATTTCTCTTCTTGTATATTGGTTACATTTGGCTTCTATCCTAAAAATGTCTGCCTTTTCAAATGAATATAAACTAATCGACAGGATTTTTTTGTTTACTCTTAATGTTTAGTGTCACATCATCCTGGTCAATAGCATGCAAGCTCAACTGCAGGAACTCTGTTCTGCTTCGATTCTGTTAATTCCAACTTGACCTGTTGTGATCCTTCTGCACTCACAGAAAGGCCTCTCTGCCTTAGCTGCTGGGTAGTGGGTTATTTCCAGATGAAATCAATTCAGGGTCTGCAGGGCTGTGATGAGGTCTGAAATTCATTATTTCTGGGACACTTACATTTGGTAGATAGCTCTCTTGGCTGATGGAGTTGGTATTTGATGTCTTAACTTCCAACTAGTCAATTTTTCCTGGTCTGTTGGTGGTGATGCGTTTGTTATGATTATTTGTTTTCTCACAAGTTTTTTTGCTGGGAAGGTTTCCTAACATAAAATTCTTATTACAGTGGTAGATATTAAAGGGAGAGATAGCTGAAGGGAAACTTGCACAATTAGGATGCTGCAGACAAAAAAGAAGTCTAATTTCTTTTGAAGTAAGAATGGCTGACCCTGTAGTTGTGTGTAGAGCCATCTTTTCTTCAGCACTGGAATCTCACTGCACATTTTCCCTGTGATTTTTAAATCTGTGTTTTGCGTCTGTTACCTAAACTCTTGCCAAACTCTTAGAATTTTTGTTAAAATGAAATGTTCTGAGCACAGTGCAGTGGAGTTGTACCTTGAGTGTGCTGGAACATGGATGCCTCCTGAGCCCGTGTCTCTAGCATGCACCAAGCCCTGGCTGGCATGTGATGGCAGACTGACAGGTGACAGTGTTGGATCACACATTGCTCCCATAGACCAACACAGGCAGTTTCTGTTCTTAGCACAAAAATGAAAGTAGAGTAAAAGTGCTGTTGCTTACATGGCATCAGTATTACTTTTCCCAAGAACGCATCTGTCAAAGGGCAGCAGCTTCAGTGCAGCTTTGACACAAACTTTTAGGACTTTGGCTCACTTTCTGAAAACAGCAGGAACATAGTATTTCAGTTTCCCGGCTTTCAGCCCACATGAAAAATGGGAGTTCTTTCAAGAGAAATTGGGCTGGTGGTTCCTATATCTCAGTCTGAATCATTGTGCCTGGCCTGGTTCCTTGCCAGCAGGGGCCTCAGGCTGGTAGCTCTAGTTATGATGATGACAGCCAAACTAAGGACTTTGTTCAGCCAAAACCTACAGTGATACTTCTGTCCCTTCAGCTGAGATGCCAAATCTGCAGCAGTCCTGAAACTGTAAAATTTTCAGAAATTTTGAAGATAGAGAAGATGCATTTCTGTACAGCTTTGTTTTTTAACATCAGAAGAGAATAAAAATAAATTATATTATCTACCAGATACTTAGTTTTTTAAAAACTGTAGTTTTAGTCAGCAGAGAGAGTATGAATGCTTGCCATGCTTATAAAATCTGCATTTATTTCTGCAGAATACTGCCTATCTCACCTTAAGAAAGTTGTGCTGCATGCTAGAATCATAAAATGAGGAAATACTGAAGAACAGAAAACCAAAAGTAACTAAAGCAAAAAGAAATGCTATACCTGTAGGGCTTATAAATAGTATGTTAATGTAACATTAAGTCTATAGTGCAGGTACAAAAATCCCTCGTTTTTCTGGAAGGAAAAAGCTTCTAAAATGAAAATGTCATCCTTATATATTCATTCATTGTAATGTAGCCCAAGGTTACACAGCTACATGTTTTGTAAATGCTTACAGTACATGAGATTTGTAATGTTGCAGGATTATAGGTCCTGAAAATACTGATTTCAGCTAGTGCTGCTTTTAGTTATACAATTTTTTTTAATGTGCTGTCATGTCATCTCTAGCAGTGGCCTAAAGATTGCCTCCCTGAATACTTCAGTTAATTGGGCTTCTGTCCTGTCACTTCTCTGTCCCATGTCAGGCCTGAGGTGCAGAGGTACAGGAACATTTTTGTTACCACCCCAGGCCAGGCTGAAACTCCAGCAGTGATCAGCACATACTCCCAGAGGACGTTGGTGAGGGATGTGCTGTTGTATCTGGAGGATGACCTGTCAGGATATGGAAACATGTTCTGGCTGGCACTGTCTCTGGACAAACATTGCTTCTTCTCTGCTTCTTTGTACAAGTTCTGACTACAGTTGTTCTGTCAGTCATATTTAGAAATCTCCTTCGGAGCGAAGAAAGGTATTTAAAAGGAGGCAGTGAACTCTATGAACAATTAAATTTGCACAGTCCACTCTTGGGATTCTACCATCATTCCCAAGAGCTTGTTATCTGTAACGTGATGTTAATACCTACTCAGACAGCAGTTTCTACTACTGGTGTAGCTATGCCCTTTCTCTGCCAGTAGGTTGTGGCAGGTCTGTAAAGACACAAGATGAGGAAAATTCTGGGGTAAGAGAGGAGAATAAGGCATGCCTTAATTTCTGCAAGCCTTCAGTCCAGGAAAGCCCTCAGCTTACCAACAGGGCTGTGACCTGTCTGGAGGTACATTTTACTTTTGGTGAAATTGAAGCCTGAACTTGATAATAATAGAGGAGGAGACCCCATTACCAGTTTGATCTGTGGGATAGAGGATTAAAAGCTGGCTAACGGCAGGACTTCCAGTTAGTCAGTGTTGATGGTGTGCCTGTTTTTTCTAGACATTTTAAGATCTTGGCTGGAGTAGTTGTCTTTCAGCTTCTATGTAGATCAATTATTTGTCACTTTCCATAGGCAGTCTGTAGAAATGTGTCTATGCCATACATCTTTACTGAGGTCTCGTGCCATTTTGAGTATAAGATTCCCCCAAAATTATTCTGTATCTGGCACTATAAAATTGACATTGTAGTGATGTAGCCACTTGGCACTAGTAAATCCATCGTTTCAGCTCAAAGCCTTTGTAGTCTGAACTGTTATTCTTTGAATTTTAAGAATGTCATCTTGTGCAATGGGTTGGTGTCCATTTTGTGTTAAGCAGTCAGAAGCAAGCATTTGCTCCATTGCTTTGTCTTTGAGGATTACTGAGTCAGAGTGAGTTAAATTAAAATTACTCTTAATTTTAAGAGTAATTGCTAGCAAATCTGCTCAACTTTTGGACACATCCGTCACTAATTCACAGAATAGCAAGGTTTTATGACATCAGGAAACTTCTTTGCAAAGAAATGCTCTCCTAAATACGTGCAGAGTATTCAGGTTGTATCCCAACTGCTTTTACTAGGTGAGTCGCAGTGATCTTAGTTGTGGACTGAGAAAAGTCGGTTTTTACTAAGGCTGAAGGTAGCTCACATTGTTTTTGTTGAGAAGAGAGCTCTGGCTCTCTAAAGATGGGTAAGATCTTATTTCCTATACAGAAGGGAAAAGGGCAAGTCCTGTTTGTTTCATTTTAAAAGGGTATTCCAGCTGTAGTGGCAAGCTCTGTACTGGGAGATGCAGCCTCTGCTGTGAATAAGTTACATTGCTAGAACATATTTAAATTCTTCCTGAGCCTGCTAATTTCTATTGTGTTGAACAAAGTTGTTTGCTATCAAATAAGCCAGCAAGTGACTCCTGTAACCCAGCACCATCTGCCTACCAGAGCACATAGTTTAGACTCTGTGTGCAGTGCTGAAGCAGGTAGAACAAACATACCTCAGCTCTTTCCTCAGCATTCTTCCAGAATAGTCTGTGTTAGAGCTTTTCTGAGGAGCTGCTGTTTTGTTCAGCATCCTGGACCATCAGGCATGGATTGTTCCTCTTTGGATATGGTATTGTGTCTTGACTCATGCTTGTCTGACCCTGCTTTTTCTTAGTTTCTTTTCAGTTTCCTTTCTGAGCCAACTGCCATTTATATGAGCACCTATCTTATGAGTTCTGCAGCCTTCAGTCCAAAAAATCCTCTTCCTAAGCCAGGCAGAGCAGCAATATTCTAATAATCATTTCTCTCTTGCGTATTTTACTGATTGCATGGGAATGTCAGTTAGTGATTTAGTACACCCATATCCAAGCAAAATGTTTCTAGGTTATTTCTTGTTTCATGTTTTTGTTTGTGTGTGGCCCTAGGTGAAAACGAATCTTGGTTCTTGCATCAATGTCAGAATTGCTTATGCTGATCTAATTATTGTTTCCGTCCCTATTCCCCACTGATTTTGGGGTGTCATGGTTTCTGTTTTTTTCAGCAAGTTTGCCACAGGCATTGGAAGAGCATTTTAGCTGAGATGAGATAGTCTGCTTTGGTGGTGGCCTCTCATGATCCTTTCTTTCAAACAGATGTCTTACAGCTGGCCAGTAGATCTTTTTTACCTGGTGGACCAAGCATTTTTAGCTGCCTTAAATACAGTAATTTCTGTGTCTTCATCAGTTCATAATTTCACTTTTTTTTTTTGCATAGTTAACTATGGTAATTTGACATTTTCTGAGTTTCTGTGCTCACCTCTTTGGTGGCGTTCTCAGACTTAAGAAACTGTTGCTTTTTCCCTTTAAGTGAGGAAGTACTGCAGTCCCTGCAGAAGAGCACCTTGGCAATGTATTGCAGTATTGAAAAGGACCTGTTGGTTAGACCCACATTTGTAAATTCAGAAGAGATTAATTTACGCTTGCCTGAGCTCTTTTGGTAGTATTGCTTAAGTCATGTCCCCAGACAGTGAACTGTTCCCATTTCACTCCTTGGTTGATGTACCAGCCTTACAGCAGACTAATGACAGGGCAAGGGAAACAGATGGGACTTCCCATGTTTTGAGCCAGCTAGTTCTAGGAAAGCAGTTTCTTTGACTTCGTTGAAGCAGAAGGTCTGATATCTGTTAGAGAAGAGAAGGTAAGGGGATTCAAACAAAATAATGAAGTTCACCAAAGCCAAGTGTAGAGCCATGCACCTAGTGAGGAATATGCACCAATACAGGTTAAGGGTTGAATGAAGGAATGCACCTGGAGATACTTGGTTAGAAATCTCTGATTAAGGAGACTTCTACCTGTACTGTTTAACATAGTAGAGGAAAGTGCTATAATTTTAATTCTCATGGTGTTATCCTTATTGATAGTGACTAGATTATAGGGCCTAATTTCTAATATCAAGCTTGTTTCATTGTCAGGATTGCAAGTAGCTTGATGTGTAATAAAAGGCAGATTTTTAAATTTATGAAGTTTGCAGAACCTGAACATCGAAGGAGCTGTTTGAGCAGACTGACCTGAGAAATGGGAGAGGGAGGCAAGGAGGTGTGCATTGCAGGGAGTACATGCTGTCAATTGAAATGAAAAATGGATAGGAATGTTCTTAATAAGAGATAGAATTGCACAGCTTTTGTCTGGTAGAATCTTGTGACTGACATGTCTAATACCAATATACTTCTTTGTATGAAAGCATGACTTTTTTTCCCAACAGCATGCATGTGATGCAAATGAAAAATACACTGTCTGTGATGGCCAGAGCAGACTCTCCAGCTGAACACCACATACAGACTGTACAGTCACTGCTTTGTCAGTCAATGCATGGAAAGGGGCAGTCATGGTGATGGAACAAAACTAGTGAAGGTTCAGCCTTCCAGACTTCACTTGTTTGGAGCAGGGGCCTGAAATGTGCAGAAAAATGTGCAATGCTCCCATCTCAGTACAGGGACCATCTCTTACTGCACAGCCTCCCCTCTGCTGCAACACTTCCACTGATGGTTCTGTGGGACATCTTTGTTCCCAGAGGCAAAATAGATTAGCATAAGTAGAGCCTGCATCATCAAAATTATCTGGTGCCTTTTTAGTTGTGGTATTAAGTCCTAGTGGTAGTGAATGTGGAATAATTTTGAAAGCACAAGGCAATGCACCATACCTGAACCTTGTTTCTCATGGCATCTGTCTCTGGAATATATGTGGAACAAGAGAAAGCCAAGCATGATATCCCTTCAGAAAAACTGGGGGATATGTGGATAAGATGGGAATGGAAGTGTGTAATAGGGCTTTCATAGGATCCATGTGATATGAAAACAGCTTTCTTTTCTAAGCCTAGAATTCTAAAACTTCAAAGGGTCTTGCAGGCAAATTGTGTTGTAGTCCCAGGAAAGACTTATCCATTCCTCTCTGCCCCTACCAATCTCTTTTGGGCCTGTGGGTCTGTCTAGATAATCTTCATTTCCCTTTATTTAAGGGGATGAAAAAGGGAATTGCAGTTCTGAGAATAGTAACAGGAGCAGCATGTTCACAGGCTCTAAGGATGGAGGTCACCTAGCCCACTGGAGCGTGTAAAAGCTGCACTTCACATTGGGTTCTTGGCAGTTTATAAGCCAAGGAGAAACTGCTGGCTTCTGATTCCATTTCTGTTAATGTGTGTGTCAAAAGTCAGATCAGCTTCCAGTTTTGATCACTGCAGTTAGGGGGAAATAGGTATTGTTAAAGGAGTTAAAGCAAGTCCAGGTCTTCTTGAAAATATGTTGTGACACATCTGTACTGAGATTTAAGCAGCAGGAGTTGCCACTTAAAGCATTCAGGATGCTAATACAAAACTTGAAGATACAGTCTAGAATTCTGCAAAACATTAGCCATTCCTCTGCTGCTCTGATAAAATAAAATGCCATACTGCTTCTTGTTTTTATCATTTCCAGCAGAGCCAAACCCTTTAGTGGATGTACCTTAGAAAGCATATCGCAAAAGCAGTTCTGTGAAAATAATTTCTTGTACTTCTTGCAAAAATTAGAGCAAAGTGATTGTGAAAATAGCTAAGATGATCCATGCTGTGCATGTAAGAATTATTATAAAGTGATTATCTGGTTATGGGAGAATAGAGAATATTTTATTTGGATTATGTAGCTACATAGAATTTATAATTCATGCTTTCTGCAGAAAATGAGTTCCCCTGTGCTGCAGTGGGAAATGTCAGATATGAGCTTTTATTAACTCTAAGGTTCTATATTTGCCACACTGATTTCACTGAATTTTGGGAAAAAAAATTCTTCACATAGAGTCCAACCTAGTAAAAAAAGTCTGTCCCACAAGGTTAACTGCTAGCACTTACAAGATTAGAGGTGCTTCCATACTGACTTTTAGAGGGGCGGTGCTTTCTGCTTAGTTTCATAAGTTGTGCTCTGTTTACCAAATGGGCGAATTAGGTGCACATTTCAACTCTTTTCAGTGAGTGGGACCCTAGTTGTTGGGTCTGCATATGAGATGGAGAACATATTTGCCCTCTCTCTCTTCAACTATGATCTGAAAAACAGTATTTCATGGTACCGACTCCAAGAGTCCCAAAGTTTCTGCTTGCTAATCCAGTGATGAGCCCTTGAATCAATATTTAGTAAAATGTGCATCTCAGTGCTGGTTTTCAGGAAGCATGGTGACTGATGTCCTAGGACCTGGCATAAAAGTGTTCAATGCTGGCTCACTTAATTTCCTCCTTCTTATTAAGCCATGGATATTTGAGAGTGGCTGTGATTCTGAATGACCATGGATAATTCTGTAAAAAAGCTGTGACAGTATTCTATTGTTGCAGATTTACTTGATTGCACAAGGTCCTGACAGCTTTTTGCAAAGCCTAATTGCTTTGAGGATCGAGCATTTTATTTCTGGTTTCTGATTTGCCTTTTGTTAGAGATTTGTCAGATTATAGGAATATGTCATAAAGTTTTTTCATTAGATATGTAGGCCCTCAAAATAGGGTTGTGATGCATTTTTGTCAACTCTTTTTTTCTAGGCCAGTCGATTATGTGTTTTGAAAGATTTTCAAATGTCCACTGAAGTCTGGCTTGCTATATTAATTAATAACTGGGAGAAAGCTAGATGTTTTTACCACAGATATCCTGCCTTGGTATCTCTCAGTTGATAGATTTTGTGGTAGCACCTACTGGGAGACTTTGCATAAATTCAGAACTCATTAACATCACAGGGAATTGCCAGCAGTCAGTTGCAACGGTGATAACGTGTTCATGCTGACACACAGAGAGCCAGGAGGCCTGGATGAAGCAGGTCTGCTAAATACCACTCCAAGCTTGACATTCTGAAGTGTATTAGATCCTTGGTGAGTTTTTATCCCCTTGATATTGCAAACTTGTTTTGGTTTAGCAGGATTGAAGAACTTTCTCTTAGTAGTCTGAAGCTCTATTTCAGGCTGTGGTCTTAATTGATAAACATGAAAAATAATTTAATTTTTCAGGGCTGAAGTCAGCTGATTCTTTTTGTTATGCAAAAATAGAAGTGCTCTTCCAGGGGCATTACTAGGGCACGGGATTTAATTCTGCTGATTGCCAGTGATAATAAAAACATAACATTCAGCTACACTGGTAAATCATATGAAATTTAACAGTGGTCACTTCCAAAGGAGTACCTTGGTAATTCCAGAAGTCCTCATTCAGCCTATTATTTTTTTTGGGGGGGTTAACAAACATGATGTGTCTAATCAGTTTTTAGAGGGATCTGTGTCTGTTCTTCAAAGATAGGGCTGCTTCCCTGGCACATAGTAGTGCTGCCCATCCTGTGTTGCAGTGCATAGTGAATTCTTATGGATCCTTATGTCCTTATATGATCTGTCACCATCACCCGAATCAACTTAAAAATATTTTATGCATGTGGAAATACCATCCTTTACTCAATCCATCCTCCATTAGTTCTGTCAATTGCCATTTTGTCTTGCTGGGTCAGATTTTTCAAAATCTATTGTTATCCTCCCCGAGTTTCCAAGTTTTGCTGTATTTGTCAGCATGACCTCGAGTTAATGCCTTGAGTGTTTGCCCGCAGCCAAAGTCTATTGTGAGCAAACACTGCCTGAACTAGAGTCTCTCTGTGCATCAGATGGTGAAGGCAGTGCTTGGATGGCGAGCGCACACAGCACTAAACAAGAACTGCTTGGTTAGTTTTGGAAGGTTCCTATCTGAAGGATAGGACTGTGCTGTGGTCACTTGCATTCTGGTGGAATGTACAATCTTCTTCAGAGGGAAAGAGGCATGGCCTCTTTCAGACATGACCTTGATGTGGTAGAAACTATGTGTGGGTAGGACCTTTCCTAAATGGTGCCAACACTTCTTAGATGTTTCTTCAAGTGTAATCACTTCTTAAAGGCTGGAAGGACCAGATGGATGTCTTCTGAAGTTATTTTAAAACTACTTGCTTTTCTCTTGCAGAAACTTTTTTTATAAATAAACAACACTGGAAGTATAAAAGTTTAAAAAGAGGAGTTGTTGCATCTCTCATACAAGAACAGGCTAAGAGAACTGGGATTGTTCAGCCTGGAGAAGAGACGGCTTTGAGATGACTGAATTGCAGCCTTCCAGTACGTAAAGGGAGCCTTCAAGGAAGATGGAGAGGAGCTTCTTACAAGGGTGTGTGGTGATGGGACAAGGATGAGTGGCTTCAAATGGAAAGAGAGTAGGTTTAGATTAGATATTAGGAAGAAATTCTTTGCTATGAGGGTGGGGAGGTACTAGAACAGGTTGTCTGGAGAAATTGTGGCTGTCCCATCCCTAAAAGTGTCCAAGGTCAGGTTGGATGGGGCTCTGGACAGCCTGGTCTAGTGGAAGGTTTCCCTGTCCAGGGCAGGCGGGTTGGAACAAGATGATGTTTAAGGTACCCTCCAACCCAGGTCATTTTATGAATCTGTGATGACTCTATGATTTAGCAGGTCCTGAGTATGTCCAGTTTCTACTCGTTAATATTTACACATATATTGGTAATACCTCTAAATTAGGGTGGGGAAAAGGCTTAAAAAACACTGAGGCTTATTTATAAATTATTTTACTGCTTGCTGGAGTGAAATAAGTGGCTCTGTAAGCATGGCCCTCCTCCGGTTTGGCAGATCACCTGGAAAACCACCAGCTATGTCTAGCTATTTCAGCCTAATTAATGTTTCCTGGTTGGAGTTCCTGCTCTGTAACTCAACTGGATTTGTATCAAAAAAGAGCAAAAACTTAATTTAGGGCAAAGGGGTGTGCTAAGCGAGGAATGCACATCCAAAAGCTCTGAATTGAGAATAGAGCTGTCTTCTAGGGTGGAAGGATTGGTGCCTGAAATCTCAGCATCAGTGATGGAGGGGAAGAGAGAGAAAAACATCTTAAGGATTCTTAATGAGCTGGTACCTCCAGGTCAGTGGAGGTTTTGTTATTTCTTTACTCTGCCACAGGTGCAGGTCTAGCTGAAATACAGCATGATTTCAGTTTCACAAAGCCAGTGAGCTGCTGATAAACCTGCATGTCCCCCAGTACACAGATCTGTATCAGTCTCTTTATATACCTTGAAAAACCCAAACCAAACAACCAAAACTTCAAGTAATTTCAAAGGGCTACATACCTTTGAGTAAGGAGGTGAAAGGCATTTTACTTGTTATTAAGATTGGTCTCTGTCCTGTCTTGCATCAGTAAGTTGTGCTCTGTGAAGGGCTAAACATGAGTAACCAACTCTTCTAGCCTTGGTATTGTTTTATGTTACTCTTGAGTAATTCCTGCCTTTACCACTATAGAGGAGGGGTCTCCTCTATGGCATTGATAGAATTCTACCGCTAGTTAGGATGATTTGATGTTGAATAGATGTTTTTCTTTCAACTTTTCTCTCTGGTTTTCTTTCCCTCAGACCTCTGAAATCAAGAAATAAAAAATAAACGAGAAATGTTTATCTTTTTGTTTCATTCCAGACTTCAGCTGGTAGGTTTATGAGAAGAGCAACATATTTCCTTGAAATCTGCCTTATTACTATTATTATTAGATTGGTATGATGGAATGATTGAGATTCTTACAGCTGCCAGTGCAGAAAAAATTACTCTTTTATGTTGCTTTGAGTTATTGCAATTACTTTTTCTAATAAGAAGGATGTACCTAGTCCTATTTGAGGTGCTGATCATCGCTCTGTTTTTTTCTTAGATGCTGGCTTTGGTACTGCAACAAGCTTTTGTTGGATACTAGATGTTTCCCTTCTAGAAGTACTTGTAGTGGGTGTAATATTAGAGCTCCAAGCGTCAGTGAAACTATCTAAAAGTAATATTGCATGACATAGCTCTGGTGAAACAGAAAGAGTTTCACAGTGCATTGGCTGGCAGTAATAGTGCACAATCATTTCAATTTAAGGAAAAGCAGTTGTACATGGATGCTACAGTGGCTGTAGATGGCTTGTAACGTCTTCAGCATGTGTTTAAGCTCAGTTTACACAAATATGTAAACTTAGCTGCCCTGCTCCTGATGCACCGTTGCTGTGTGCTTCCATCACTTGTTCCACAGCAAGTTGTATGGTCACAGTCTTGAATGTTACCGTCAGAGGTGACTTTGTGATCATACGTGCCAGGAAACATTACAAGACAGGGCACCAGCCAGCCTCAGCATCAGCTGAATTAATACTGCACATTGTGGGATTTTTGAGCTAAAGCTTTTGATAACAATCCCGTGGTTTAAAGCTGGGTTAAAAGTTGCTGGTGAAGCAACTGGCAAAGAGTCCTTCTATTTGCCAGAGGAATTGCTCTTAGAAGTCCTTATCTCCATCTCATAACCTGGACGAGGATTTCTAAAGATTTAGAAATGTTTATGGTGCTGAGCTTGGACATTTCAGACTAGACCTCTACCACAGGGCAGCCTTTACTGTATGCCCTTTGAATTTCAGAAGTAGCAAGAACAACAACCAATATTGTTTAGAGTGCTTTCTTAAAAATACTTTCCCTGGCTTTTATAGAATGTGCCAATGGCTTAATGTGACACAACCTATTTTTAATGCAAACAGCTCCCTTCTGGATACTTAATGTTATCTAGAAAATGGGCTAGAGATACAGCATCTTTCAGGGCTTGGTATTTAGATTGGAGAAACTAAGCTGCATTACAAGGTTCAGTGAACACGAACATGGACTGCCTCATGGTAGCTTTGTTGCAGGCTTGCCATCTGGCTAATTATCCAGTGGATGTTGGGAGGTCTGTGTGGAGGTTCCTTTGCTACCTGCAGGCCTCTGACAAGTTTGGGTATGCTGGAGTACTTCAAATACTTCAGGGCATGCAAGGCAAACCCTTCCTGCAAGCTGTTCTGCTGTTTTGGCATAGCAGGTATACATGCAGCAGTAAGAGCTGGACTCACTGATCCCTGTAGGTTCCTTCCAATTCAGAATATTCTGTGGTTCCCTGTTTAAGCTAAATATTGTGCCAAAGATCCATTCACAATGGCCTGCTGAAGGGATGAGTTATAAAATCAGTGCAAAAATCCTTATTCTCCAAATTGTTTGAGTCTGTTGTGACTGTTAACCTGTCTCTACTAAAAAGCTACTGAAAAAGGGACACTGAATGAACCTAGACAACTGGTGCTGAAGGGGTTCAGTTCTGTCCCAAAATATGTGGAACATGGGTAAAAGTCATAGAAACATCCTGTTGAGCCAAAATGAGTAAAAATTTCTGGTCAAGAGACAAGAGACTTTTTCCCAGACTTCCAGGAAAGAGTCTCCTGCTCCTCTAGTTTTTTCTTTTTAAGGTTTAAACTTTCTATATGCAGTGTTAAGAACAGAATAATTGTGTGGTGCTGTACCACTGTATATATAGGTATTTTTAGATTTGGATGTTAGAAAAATAGCTTTTGAACCTGATAGTTGTGCATAAATGTCAGCTCTGTGTCAAGAATAAACATCTGGTTGGATGTGCACTCACTTAATATTGATTCAAATTGCAGTCTCATTTAAGCGGAGTCTGGCGATACTGCCCTTTTATTGCTTTGGGCAACCAACATGCTGTAAACGCACTGAATATTAGATTTACATTTAATGTTTCCATTGTCTTTCTGGTATAAACAAGGTTTCTTCCCATGGATGAACAGAGTTTCGACAGCCCTTTGAGGACACTGAAGCAATGCTAACAAGATCAGCGATTTTGATGTCTGTTCTCAATTGATTATTTTTTAAACATCTTTCCATTGTGGAAGGAGTTCTCTGTTTAAGTCTTTCTTCCTTTTGCTTCCTGGGGTGATCAGGGACAAACACATTAGAATCACAAAATGCCCAACTTCTGTTTTTAAGGGTGAAACATGGATTTGGGCTTTACATTTCAGTAGTTTCTCTGAGGTTCTGGCAGGTCTCCCTGTGGAGGTATTGGCCATCTCCTAAGAAACCTATCCAGATGAGGGCAAACAAGACTAAATTAATAAACTGTTCATGTGAACTTGCCACTGGAGCTCAGCAGCTCCTGACTCTCCTAGAAGCAGTGGGAGTTCTCCAATGAAAACAACTCAAAATTATTTCTATCCTGACAATGAAACAGTGTAGACAGCCTTATAGCTCCCGAGAGGTGTTCTACAGATGATCTCTAATGCAGCACTGATTTTTGTCTTTCTAACCTCTGGTTGTTCTTGCTGAAGTCATGGTGGGCAGCAGCCAACATGGGCTAGAAAGAGCCTTTTGCAAGTGTGGGGTCTGCATCCTCTGTTCTCCCTGAGCAGCAGTCCTCTTGTTCCTGCAGACAGGGTGTTGTTACAAGCTAACTTGATACAGGACCTACAGTTCTGAAATTCTTTTACTTTTTATAGGCAAGAAATATATGAATATGCCTTTACCAGAAACGAAAATTACGTCTATTAACAATTTCTCTCTTAAAACAGAATGATTTTTCTGTGTTCTTTAGCTAGCTGGGATGGAACTATTTCATTCATTATGAGCTTATATAATTTTATTTTAGTGGATTTCTTAAGTCTCTTTTCTGGAAGGAACCTCCTGTCCAGTATGCAATATGATGTGATCTCTTGGTTTCAGTAGTGGCTGTTACAACTGCATGAGAAGGTGAATGGGGACATGGTGCTTTTCTCCACTTCCAGGAATATCTGAGAGTGCATCCGTCTTGTACCCACAACAAGACTCCAGCATAATGTAGAGATGCCTGAATTAATGTTAAGCTGAGCATCTTGGTCCAGACATGCCAGCATGGAGACTTCGAGGACTGCATTAACCACCCCAAAAGTTGGGTCATTTAGCTTTCAGTGAACTTTGTGCTTTTTGGATGAAAATTACCTCAGGTACCTTGTTTAAAGCCAAGTGGACTTGTCTTTCAGTTGTACTGCACTAACTCAGATAGTACCCTCAGAGCATTGAAAATGTTTTAACCACTTGAAAGAGATTTGCCTCTTAGCTATCCAAGAGTTGCATGCTGGTCATGAAGAGTTTCTATCGCCTCTTGGACTTTTGTCTTCATTTTCTAACAAATTCCAGTGCTTCCGGACAGGTTACTTGTGGAGAGAGAGCCAGGAGTGAGACTATTTGATGCTCACTTACTTGGCTGCAGCTTTATGTGTCCTAAAGGATGTGTTTTGTAGGTAACTACCGGGGTTGCAGTGTGGAAACCTGACTCCAAGTGGCTTTGCTTAAAGAAATAGGGGTGAAAATGTGATTTTCCTTTACAGTTACTTGCTGAACTAAACTGTAATTAGATTTCCAAGCAAATGCTAAGTGCTACTGCATATTGTATAGAGCTGTGCATCTTTCGTAATTGTTCAAGGCAGTGATTACAGGGGGCAATCTATAGGTCATTTTGCAGATTAGCAGGATTGCCAGCTATGCTGCCATGTTTCCTCTTAAAAACTATCTTAAAAACTATGGAAGGTGTTTTGAGAGGAGAATTTTTTGCATCCTGCAGCTGTAGGGAAAATGAGCAAGCTCTGTGGATTGGCCTCTGGTATTTGTCCTGTTTCTTCTTGAAATAATTTTACTCAGTAAACATTTTTCAGATGTTTTGGTGTTTTCTGTGACTCCTATGCAGCCATGGCGTATTGGGCTCTGAAAAAACTGAAAACAATGGAAGAGTTCAGCAATGGCCCCATGAAAGCCATCAGATCAGAATTTTAAATTACTCATATGCCTTGCCTGTGCCTATAAAATAAGAAAGTCAATGAGAGGACAAACAGTGATTTAAGATTTTGCCAGATGATTATGGAGGACTGTGTTCACAGGAAAAACTACTTGGGACCTTTTTTCTAATAAGTATTTGTTTCAGGACAGAAATATCAAATGTAGTAAATATGTGAGCTAAAATACAAGTCTCTGCTAGACCACTGCTGTGTCAGCATGTTGTATGGAAAAAAGGTATCTAAAAAGTTGGTGCCAATTCATTATAATGTGGATGTGCCTTAGTGCTGGCTTAGAGCTGCAATGCAGGGTTTTGTTTCTCAGGACAAGTAGCCCCAAAGGACTGAACATGCAGTGTTATTTCCTGGCCAATGTGTAAGGCTCGACTCCATGACACAGCTTTTTGTTCCTGGACATCCTGGACATGCAACTGCACTCAGCAGAGAGTTGAGATTTTCCTGCCTTGGGAGTGATTGATTAAGATTGATTAAGATGCCACTATTTTGTATGATGGTTCTGCAGATCAGCTAGTTTGCTTTCAAAGGTATCACCAAAGATGCCTGTCCTAAGCTGCCTTCTTGCTGCCAGTCCTTCTGCTGCTGTTCCCCCACATTACTTCAGGTTGCCATGGAGTCAGATCTTACTTCAAATACTGGGATAAATCTGGGTGTGCTTGTGTGCAGTTACAGGCTTCTGTCCTTGGTGTGAGAGTCACCATTTGTGTGTGTCTGCAAGAGACTGGAGGTGAGGCTGCTAAGGAAAAGGTTGCAGTTTCCCAGCAGAGGCTTGTGAGGGTGTTTTTGGGTGACAGGGTGTACCTGGTGACAGCAGGTACCAGCACACAGGTCATAGGATTACCTGAGATGTGACACAGCTACTTGTGCAGCAGAGCAGAGGGAAACAGACCCTGGAGAACTGCAAATCAACAACCCATTCATCAGACACACACAGAAGAGGGAGCCACAGGCTTGTTGGGTGTACAGTGGGATGGGAAACAGCAATTAGGCTGTAATTAGGAAGCAGTAGCACTGATAAAGAAGTGCCAGAGGCCATTGACTTCTAACAAGGCTTCTGATAGAAAGCCACAGCCCATAAAAGTCAAATCTTTCCCAAGGTCAGAGTTTCTGAAACCTTGGTAGACAAAAATCTGCCACTAAAATCTGGTGAAATGGAGTGAACATTTTTGGGAATAGTAAATACAACACTTTGGGTGGTCCTCTCAGCACAAACTTATTTTTCTAAAAAGTTCAACATAAATTTACATCCCCTTCAGAATTTTCAGAGAGAGAGGCCTTTGTATCCTGCTAGACCACTCTGATTTTCCTGTCTGTCCTTATAACTTGGGTTACACAGTTCAGGCTGGCCCCTTCATAGTACAGGTATAGAAATCAACACATTAGAAACCAAAGGCAATTGCACCATAAAAAAAAATGCTTCAAATCTGAGCAACTTCCAGCTTTATTTGCCACCTTATTTTAAATTACACTTTGAGAAATTCTTGTTGACATATTCATGGGGAGGTAAGTCATTCATTTAATCACTTAAAGCATTAAAGACTCTGGTTTCCTGAGAATTGCCTGTTCTGCAGTGCATTTCTAAACACCTGGTTGTCAACAGAGCAGAATTCAAAAGCAGAAAGTTTTGATTTTTTTACAAACACTGAAGACTGTGAATTGGTTTTACCTCTTCTTTGAATAAATAGTATTACTTCTGCTTCTGGAGTAGAGCAAGAATCTGGATAGGTAAGTGTCCTGTACCAGTCTGAACAACACACACTTCTCCTCCCTGGAAACAAAGAGAGAGGCTTGAAAAGTGTCTGGTTAGTTGTTAGCCTGTTTTCTTGACAGTTTCCAACTTTTATTTTTCTTTAAACCAGCCACTTGGGGAGTTCTTGTGTGAAAGACAGTTGAGCAGAGAAGCACTTTGACATCAAAGCGCAGAGAAGGTTTCTGGGAATACTACTACAAAATTAGGGAATGTAGTGAAACACATGGTTTTTAAGAAGAAAGAGAGAGAAAGATGCTTGAATTTGAAATCTGAATTATGATACTGTTGCTTGTTGCTGCAGTCTCTGCCCAGTGATGTCTGTTGGGTAACAGGTAATCACATGGAACTTGCCAGGCAATTTGCTGGCTAACATAATTAAATTAAATTTTAAACATGTGATCAGCTACTTTAAAGTTTTGAGATAAACATTTCAACCTGAGTGAAAGAAATTTTCTGCTGTATGAAGAAAACATTCAGAAAACCAGGGATATCAACACTTCATGGTCCAACTAGCAAACTGCACAAGTCACTAGATGAATGCATGGTGCCTAGATTTGACATGCAAAACCACAGCTTTTTTTGGTAATTCACTTCAGGGGCATGAGAAAGATTTTCAGTTTACTAATAATAATTTCACAACTGGGAAGTTGGGACAACAAGGGAAGAAAGCTTTTCTTTCCAAATCAACCCGTGAAAGACGACTGAGGCAGAGACCTGTTTCTGAGATCTTGTTGATTGGTGGTCAGAAATCTGATGAATTTTACAACACACAGCTTCAAAAGAGATTTATGATCTTCCATGTGTAGGATTTTTAAGGCTTGTTTTTTATTGTTTTTTAAGGCTATATTTGTGCACTATACCTCCAATTTCTGTTCCGTAGTTTCAGTAGCAGAGTAAGAATTGGGGGGTGGGATATCAGATTCATGTTATTGTGACACCAGAGTCTGGAAAGCATAACAATGGATGATTACTTTTCTTTGCAGACTGATACCAGTAGCAGAAATAGTAACTGTAAGTCTAGATTTAGTGGCAAAGTGAAAGCTAACCTTGTCTGAAAAATTAAGACCAATCATCAGAGTAAAAACTAATGCATAAATGGAAAGTTAATGACTTAAATTTATGTCCATACATGCTGATTTTATTTATAAGTCACTGATATGATAATAGGGGTATAAATCAATTAAACTCATCCTTCTGTCTTTACCTTGCAATTCAAAGCAATGAAAGCCAGTGCTGCAAAAAATATACTAGAGGGAGCAGAGATGTATTTTCCGTTGCCATTTCTGTGTAACAGGTCATTCTACCCTGGTTAAGCCTTGTGCCTTCATACTCTTCTGATCAATACAGTACAGTTTAGTCTCCAGTCTGTTGTTCTGTAAAGCTTATGGAGCGTTCTATTTTAGCACGTTCTCTTGATTGAGTTTCTGTTGTTCTCATTAATAAATGTGTATTTGCATTACTTGCTGTTTCATAAGGTTCTTTGATAAAGATTAAACTGTTCCAACATGGCTGTGTATTTTCTCACCATAAAATAATGTCTGTTCATGGAATCACTACAAAAAGGAGAATAAATTTTCCTTCCAGAATTAGTTGTCCGTGGACAAACAATCATTGTATTGTTGTAGTAATGTCTACATTGTATTGTATTGTCTTCGTTCAATAGTTTTGAACCTAATCTTGAACCATAAAGTTATTCAATCCTGGCTTATTGGAGTGCTGGTAGTATAGGCTGGAGTTTGAGGGGAATCTGAGGTCTGAAAATCTTTCTCTTAGCACCACTATAGGCAGAGTACAGTGCCATGTATGAAATCGGGGGAAACGGGTCACAATTGTGCATAGGGCAGGCATGTTTCTCCAAGGAGAATCTCTTGTGGAGTCAGCAAATTTTTAACGGTTACACATCCATGAAGCAAAGGCTTGTTGATGTGAGGAAGTGAGGCCTTCCTGGATTTTCTCTGTAAGAATTAAAAATTTTGAGTGGGTAGTACAGAGCAAATAAGGAGAACTGGGCATAAAGAGCTGGAATTCCAAACTACAAAGAATAAGTTTGTCTTCCCAAAACTTCAAGCAGAGAATGGTCCTAACTCATGGTAGTGGTGTTCTTCCTGTTTTCTTACTGGGTTAGCTCTCACCTGCCATGGCGGGAAGATGCTCCTTTCATAAGAGCAGCTCAGTCCAGGCCTGGATGATCATCATTGTGCTTCATGTATTTGACCTGCACCCCCTTCAGATACATCACTTTTAGCTGAAGGGGATGCAGGTCAAATCATGCAGAGTCTGACACTGCCAGTTCCCTGTTTGCCACAAAATGGCTGTGAGCATTTAAAAGCACTCAACAGTTCAGTTCTGAGTGTAGGAAAGGATTGTGTCACAGGGTTACATTGCACACTGCTCATCAGGAAGATGTTCCTAGAGGACTTAAGTGGAGTGTGTTTGATCTAGGCCAGTAGGAGCTATGGATTCTGCAATAATATTTTTAGAACTGATTTCCAAATGTAGAGCTATGCTTTAATTTCTGTGGAAGACTGGTCAGGTGACCCTTACCAATGCATGATTGGACTTGAAAGAAGCACATATGTATCTAATGAGTCTAATTAGAAATTAAAAACCTGCATTTTAATAGCTTTGGGTGAGTAGAAGAGGACTTTAATACAGAGGCTGTGTCTTGATGTATGCATGGTGAGGAAGGAGAGAGAAAAGGTAGCCCATGGAAACCTCTCACTAATATCTTCCAGTTTTTTAGGCATGTGCACAAAAGCCCATAAAGTTTCAGTTGTTCAGTATTGTTCAGATTTCTAGAGGTAAATGCTTATACTCTCTTCCCTCATCTGGATTGGAATGCAGGTGAATGCCAGAATGCCACTGATTTGCCCCACTTAGCTGTGGGGTAAGTACTAGTTTGAAACATCTCATTTTCCTGTGTGTCAGGAAAACAATAGCATATTTTCAGCAGCACGTGGAAACATGGAGGTGTGTCATGAGATAATGATTGGAGTGCAGATCCTCCTTCCATGACACAGTTTGGTTGCTGAGGGGCAGGAGGCTTATGTGACTGTGAATCTCTCCATTTCCCCTTGACATATGTTTTTGTTGTCTGATACAAGCTAATTTTAGAGCTCTTTTTGAAAGATAATTAGGATGCCATATTTCAGGGTTCACTTAAAACACAGCATTAGGGTAGAAAAGACCCAAATGAATGTCCCACTGTAGAAAGGATGAGCAGAATTCAGGCAAGCTAGGGTTTGCATGGCAGCTGCTTGCAAACTGTACCATGCATTCTGGGTCTGAGCATTGCTTTCTCCTTCCTGACAGTGGTGTTCTAGGAGGCATATTGAAGAGCAAGTAAATAAATTGCTATGTAACCAAGTTTCTTTAGTTTTCCTAGTCAGGCAACAGCCTATTACATTTTAGAAGGAAATCAGGAGAGGTTGATCTTAAGAGAAAAAATTGGGCTATGAATTTAGTCATCAAACAACCACCAGATAACAACTTGCAAGGCACAAAGCATGTTAAGAAAGGGTGAAGTTTGACCGCTGGGTAGCACAGCATTTAGAGTCAGAATGGTGTGTAATGGTTCAGAAAAGGCCCCTGTGACAGCGTCATGTGGTCATGTGTTGTTAACTTTCATCTTGTTTTTGAGGCTGTGAACTTATCCCTTCTACCCTGTGTCTCAGTTTCTTTGTCCCTGGCCCTCTGATGCATCTCCTATTGTCCCCAGTAGCCCAATGTTCCTCTGTATAATGGTTGTCAAGGTTCTTCTAGTGTGTCTTTTTGGGGGTTGGTTGTTTCTTCTTTTAATTATAGGTTATGATTTTTATCAGGTGGAAGGTGGGTTAAAAAAAAAAACAAGCAACAGATTAAATTGCTCACTTGCAATAATGCTGGCTCTTCCCTCTCTCACAGACTTGCATGGAATGGAAGATCTGTTTAGGAGAAGAGCAGTACTGGAGAAACCTGCACTAGTGTTTCAGACCCTTTAAATGAGTCAGCTACCACCACATCATAACAGAATCCAGCCCCTCAGGTCCTGCTGTGCTCCATTGTCATTAGCAGAGTTCCTTCTTTTCCTTGTATGAATTCTTTTCAAAGTCAAAATAAAAATTCATTCACCTTTGCCGCTCTGATGTACTGTTACAAAGGTCAGTGACTGTGCCCGTGCACATGGATGTGTCACCTGTCCTTGCCTGTGTGTGTACGTTCCATGGGAGAGCGGTGCCATGGCAGCTTGGCTTTGTGAGCAGTCCTTCCTCAGGCCCCTCACCTGGCATGGTCAGGGAAGGGTGTGACTAGCAGCCTACCAGCCAGATTCAGTGCAAACTATCTGCCTCTCACAGCAGGGCTGGGTAATGATTTCAGTGTGTTTCAGGCCCTGGGAGCTTGGTGCAAACATGTTCTTGTATGGTGGATGACAAGGAAGTCCTGAATGTTTCCAGCCTGTGGAGAGACTCTCAAAGCAGTAACCAAATCAGAGGTGGGACAGATGCTGACAGTCAGCAGAGAGGGTGATGCTGTGGACTAAAAAAGGTCATTCCACCAAACAGCACTTACAGATTGAGCCCTGGCACACTGAGCTTTGTTGGCTTGGCCACCTCAGGGAAGGCAGTTCACTGCGCTCTGCTTATCCCTGTGGAGACAAGCTGTTCTCTCTGCATAGCCCAGGGTACCTCTCCTATTACTGTCACCAGCCTGCATTCTGGGGGGTTGTTGTGCTAACCACTAATTGCTTGTTTCATTCAAACAGGGAAGGAAGGGTCTTGGTGGATGTGGCTTTTATCCCATTATCTTTAATTTCAGAGCTACCCTCTGTACCACTGCAGTGCAGGGGAAGCTCGTCTCATTCTGGTCAGATGAAGCTACGAAATGTAAGTCATTCTAATCTGTACACCTTCATCTTCCTGGGGGCCTTCTTACTGACTGTTCATAACCAGAATGAAGTAGCATTTTCTGAGCTGGCTGAGGATGGTGAGAAGTGGAGAGGAGAGGAGGTGCAGTACTTGAGGCCAACAGAGCATATTCATTCTCTCTGAAGTCTATTTCTCCCCTTTCTCCAATATTGCAGACCTATCTGACTTTGGAAAAAAGGCACAAGATGACTCGGACACAGACTTTCTGTGGGGAGAGTTATAGAGAGGTGGAGCAGCAAAGGAATTTTGAAGTTCATCTAAAGCTCATGAAACATACTTATGATCTGATAGCTCAGAGATGGAGCTCTGAGATTAAAGAGTAGGAGAGAGGCGTTTCATTGTCTGCTGTGGGTCATGCTGGAATTAAAATATGTCATGATTCCTGCTAAAGTGATCTTGCTCGTTAGTATTCTGGAGCTCCATTTAGTCAGTGTCTAAGGAAAGTAAGAGATCTAAGTTGGATCTTCTAGCTGGTTTTATTCCTGGACAGAAGGAGCATTGTGTCTTTGAAGCCATATTGTCTGTGTTGTGAACAAGAGAGAATTACCATTCTTTTTCCTTGACCATTTTTTAGATTTGTCTTTTTTAATAGCTGATAGTTGCTATTCACACTGTTCCAAAATCAACAGAGTAAAGCAGAGCTGGTGTTGTTAATTTTTACTGCCACAATTCTTGTCTTCACTCTAACAGTACCCAGACCATCTGTTCTCACAGTGCTTGCTGGTAGGCAGAGCTCAAGATGCCATGAAAGTCCTGCCTGTCTGCAGACGGAGGACAGCACTGCATACCTCACATGTGGAAGCAAAGGGGTCAGCGCTTCATTGCTTTCTCATGAAAAATATGCTTTTCTGGTAGATGTGGTCATCTCTCTGTTAGGAAGTGAGTTCTGGCCTCCTGTTTCTGATTGGGTTGGCTTACCTAAGCAATAGCTCATAAAATCTATGATTTAAACCAGAGAACACTAAGGTAAAAAGCTGCGTTGTACTTCCTCAGTGCCTTAAAACATTAAGGCACCTGAGTTAATCTTAAGAAATGAATTGACAGATTGAAAGTCCAATTTTTTAATCCAGTTGCTCTTTCATTTTGATGATCAGATAAAGCCACTGATCCTTAAATAAGTCAAAACCTTCAAATCACTGTCTTTGACAGTAAATACCTTATCATAGTTTCCAAAACAAATTATAAACTATAGTTTTAAAAGCTCCTTTAATTATTTTTTTTAAATCCTCAGATAAATAAACTTTCAGCAGGTTAGATGCTTCCTTCTGAAACTTGCTGTATATGAACTGAGACAAATAAAAAGGAAAATCTGGTGACTCCCATATGGTGTTTCAGGCTATTTTCTGGTTGGCAAGCTGAGTATACCAGTCCTAAAAATATTAATAAGACTTTTGTAAATGAGTTTTAACTTGTTAATTAAGAATTTCTAGCTATGGTTATGACCTGCAGGGAAATGTTTAATTGGCTGTTTTCCCTAGCTGGTTCAGTGTCTTCTTACTAGAAAGGACGAATATATACTTATGGGACTTGAATGCCTCAGACCTAGCATAAGCCAGAGTTCCTGTATTCAACACTGCTGTAGGAATTTTCCTTCTTTAAGGAAGGTCTCTACTTTTTAGGGCAGCAGAGCATTGCTTGGCTGCCTCAATTTGTCCTGGGAGATGAATAGAGGTAGTAGGATGGCAACAGAAATGTGCTCTTCTCTGGCGGAGCTTAGTCCAGATTTCCCACACAAGTGGAGTCTCCATGTCTGAGGATATTCAAAAGCCATCTCATCATGGTCCTGGGCATCCAGCTCTAGGTGGGCTTTTTTGAGCAGGGGAGATTGCTCCAGGTGATCTCATGAGGTCTCTGCAAACCTGAGCCAGCCAGTGATCCTTCTTAGCCAGCAAAAGGAGGGAAGGGATGCTCCCTGTCTGTGAGTCAGCAGCTGGCAGCGGTGGAGCAGGACAGACAGGAATGGGCCATTTGCAACCAACATGCCTGTTCTTGGAGGAGGTATAGCCAAGGCATGAAAAATAACACTTGATGTTCCCAAATGAGATTAAGTGCTTGTAACCAAAAATATGGGCCTGGGTCTATTGTCAAACAGAAATGTTTTCATGTGGCTTGGACTGGCTTTCCAGCATCCAAACAATGTTCCCTTGCTATCTGCTAGAAAGCCATCAAATTACTGGATGCTGTGCTAAATTCCACTTGTTTCTTTGTAGTTAAGTACCAACAGAACTCATTCAGTGCTTCTTCCAGTGATACCTGTTTTCCCTGCTGCAGACATGCAGCCACACTGGGAGACAGCAGCGTGCCATGGGTGTGGGGCAAAGCAGGGAGAAGGTGCTGTTTGGGTAGGATCATTGCCATCACTTCCAGTTAGATGGGATTGGACTTTTCTAGTCAAGTGGAGAATACTTTGGTACCTCACACAGACAGGCTTTCTGCAGTACAGAAAACAACCAGAAGAATATTTCTATAAAATTTATTTAGGACCTCCTTACACTTATATTTAAAAGACATGATTTGTCACTGTGGTTCATCTTCCTTTTTAAATGCTTGGTTGTAGCTGAAAACATTTTAGCACGTTGCAGTCAAAATCTGGAAATCCAGTCACATCTGTATACAGCCATTACTGAGTTTAATGAGAACTATATGTGTGCAACGAATGGAACCCCATTTGTCTTCATCTAATCATACATTAAATCCTTAATTGCTGAAATAATCTCAGAAAATTTGGGGTGAATCCCTGATTAAGAGTAACTGTCTTGTAGCAGTGACCATCTGGAAATGCCTGTTGCAGAATAGCTGTGAAGGATGAAGGATCCCTCCTTCTCCATTCCCATTTAAAACTTTGTAAGTAGAGTGGTTTTCTTGAGAGAGCTGCCACATGGTTGTTACCACTGTTGCAAACCACTTCACTGATTCAAATACACTGAGATGAGCAGACAGTGTGACAAGTGCACAGAGAATACTGAGGTCTATATGTGCAAGAAAGCCTTTAAAGTAAACAATGTTGGAAGAGTGAACAATATTCTGCTTATTAATGTAGATTGGAATTTCCTGCTAGCTGAGAATAATGCAAAGGTCACTCACCAGCTGCAAGCAAACAGCATGTGGTTGGTTCTAAAATTAGTTAATCTCTAGTATTTCCATTTCTTTTCCCTGCATTTCTTGTTCTCTACCTTAAGCCTGGGAATCCAATTGAAGATACTGTAAGCTTGAAAGAAATATTTTTTAATTTGTTCTCTGTAGAATTCTGTGAACTGCTGCAGTTGAGATAACTAGGTGTCTGTTGCCTGTCATTATGGCCAGAGTATTATTATGTCGCTAAAACTTTCCAGAGGTTCAGTTACCTGATGTTAGGTGTTCAAAGTTATCTGCTGGAGTCTGCTAGCAACAATGTTATCTGCAACTATTTTACAATAACTTTTAAAAAGTCAAGCTCAGAGATAATTCAGGAAGAATCTGAATAATGGCCTCATAAAACCCTGACTTTCTTTTTGCTGATTAGCTGGAAGCCAGTGGTGTTATGATGCTGCACCATGGCCAGTCTGGAGATGGGAAAATTGCTGGAGCCTTGGATGAAAAGGAGGACAATAGTACTGCAGGCATAAAATGGCCCAGTGTTTCGTGACATGCAAGGCAACACTAAATACTGAAGAAACTAATTCCAAAGACAATCTGCTCTGGCTTTAGGGAATCTTGCAGAGATTTTAACCTAACAGCTGTACAAAAGAAACAACTTCAGAGCAGAAGTACCTATCCTAGGACATGTGGCTGATTCTTTGCCTTCAGTGGTGGTTTGTGTGGCAGCGATGGTGATCTTTAGAAATGTCATAGCTAGCAAATAACACAGAAGAAACTTGTCAGCTTCAAGTGAGTTTAAGCACTGAGAGCCAGCATTGTGCTCTCTGGTTGTAATAAACCAAGTCTTCTCTGCAAAATATTACTGGGGATATGCTAATTAGTCATTTACATGCCACAGATGATGGATGAATAGTCACTCAGTTGCTGTTCTGTGTAAGACTATCGTGTAGCAATAGCCTGAGGTGAGCTTTAGGCTCCTCTGTTCTGCAGATGGATCTCAGTGCTCTGCACTCACTACTGGTAGTGAGCAGAGCAGAGCTGAGCGAGAGGAGGTATGAGAACAGCAAGACATCATTTCATCACACAGCTAGTTCATGTTATAACAAGAGAGTGTTTTATCACAGATAAAAGACTAATTTCCAAAAGCTCTGGTGAAAGTGTTCTGGAATGCCCTGCATCCAGGGAGCATTGAAGACATGCAATGCAGACACCACAGGACGGAGAGCTGACAGCACTGCTCCGTGCAGAATCTCTGACTATCTTTGCTTTTTCTCCAGCCTCTCCATCTGCTGTGGCCTGTTTAGTGGGGCAGGCACTAATATGTTTGATAGCTTCTCTTAATGAAGCTTATGATGGAATTTGTAAGAATTTTAATTTTAATCTCTTGTTAAGCTTTCCTAATTAACAGAGAATTTATGAAATTTTTCAAGCCCTACCTTGCTTTATTAGGCTACAGCCTATATTTTATCGGGTTGCAAAGTCAGAATTTTTCTTTCTTCTTTATAGTAATCTTTTTAGTACAGTTTTAGGATTCAGAATTTCTCATTTTTTTGGTGTAAGGGTCAAGATAGCTGGTTTCCATGATCTCTGCAATAATCTGTTAGTTCAAACAGGCAACCTAAGGGGAATAACACAAAAGGTGTTAAATGAATACATATCTTTTAAATGTTGATTGCTTAGAGATGTTCATATTGTTATTTATGGAAGGAGAAGAGCGCTACACTTAAGTATTACATTGTCTTCTTACTCGCTGTTTTGGCAGGTGCGAGAACCCTCAGCAAGGCTATGTGGGGTTAAGAAGTGCATTAAATGTAAAGTTCGAGCAATACCACTGAAAGAAAAGGTTTTTCTTCAGGTTCCTTTAGAGTGCTGCAAGCAGAGAATGGTCTACAGTCTTGTGTCTTTAGCGTGGAAGCTCTGTACTGATAAAATCACAATACAGAAAAAACAGCCATCAGCAATGTATCTACTTATACAGAATGCCGAAAAATAGCATGTAAAGGGAAGGAACACCCCCGCCACACACCCCTTCCTCAAGCCATGTCCTCATCCTGACTGAGCCTGTTATGCAGCCTAACCAGGATGTCGCATGAAGTGCTGACATGCAGAGCTGCATTTGTGATGGACAGGAGGTAAGGGTTTGCAGCAGTGCAGCAGGCGGATTTATCAGGCACACACAGAACTATTCAGAAGAGGTGGTGTCTGGTCTTGTGCTTATGTCCAGCTCTGCTTTCTTTTTTTAAGTAGACTCCTGACCTCCTTTTTTTTTTGACTGTTCACAGGGTATTTGTGACAAATGTCCTTTGTATCATCCATGTCATTAGGATGATTGAAGCAACATGTATCATCCATGTCATCCATGTCATTAGGATGGTTAAAGCAACATCCAGACATGATAGAAGGAGGGAAAGAGGGAGAGTCTTTAGAAGACTTGATATTTGATGTTTATTTGTATATTCTGCAATGGCAGTTATAACCTTGTATGTTTTACAGAAAAAATAGCTTGCAATGATGCAGGGCAGAAAATAAAGCAATCAGAAATATTTGCATTTAATATCCATTTTAGAGACGGCAGTTGGAAAGGGTTAACTCTTAAATTCCTGGAAGTAAGAGAAAGTTTATATTTTCATTCAACCATTTATCTACGACTGTTCCACTAACCTTGGAACAACTGCCCCTAGGCCTTTTAAATTTAAGGTGCTGTTTTCTGTGTCTAACATAATTTTCATAGTTCTCCTACAAGGAGACAAATTAGGGAGTTGGAGAACTTGTGAGACAGTAGAAAACATTTGTTTCTGGTTCAGCAAAGATAATAAACAAGAGTCATTAGAATATTTTTTTGGACAGAAAACCATAGATTTTCATAAAGACTGAATTCTGCTGTATCAAAGCATTGGTTATGAAACAAGCTTTCTACTAATTGACCTCACCAAACTAGCTGCAAAGGAACAGTGCTGACTGTTGCCCATCATGGTGACTTCTTGTTTCACTTGCTGGTGTAACTTGGAGGGTCTGCCGGATGGCCTGCCTTGGCCCTATCACTGCAAACTGCTCCCAGTGACTTCCAAATGAGGTTGGGTTGCTGCCAGCAGCACTGGAGGGTCTGGGTGTCTGTATTAACTGGGGTCATGGAGAGGTTGGAGAAGTATCTCTAGCTGTTCCGGTGGGTAGTAGCTACCAGGTTACACTGGGATGGTGACTGCCAATGCACAGCATTTTTCTGACATGGACGGATAAACTATTCTCATCTCATGTGTGGGGAAATGCTGCCTTGTGTTTAATGGACCTTCTGGGAATCAAATGCAGATATTCCTTGTCTATCTTTATTTCTACTACAAGACACTTTGCTTATGAACACAGAGATACTCTGCATGTCAAATTTATCCAGACTTCTCTCCCCTTTTTCTTATTGTATCTATGAGTCACTCTGTGGTTGTCATAATTTATTTTTACAACATGCTGAAAGATATATTGGGAAACTTATAAACATGCTAGGGAGAAGCCACCTGAAATAGCTAATGTTTCTAATTATAAAGTTAAAGCTGCCTTTCTAAGCTATTTGTTTCTTTATTAGACTTTGAACAACCCGAAAATGTACTTGGCTACAATTAGACTTCCAGATACATTAAGTAAATTGTAAATGAAAACCACCCCATGAAAAATGACACCATTAGCCTGGAGCAGTAGCCCTGCTTTTTACAGTATATGGTGCTGCACAGCCTGTACATCCAGTAACTTTCTGTGAGTCCATGAAGTTGAGAGGACAGTTTCTTAAAAGCAGAACAGTTCAGGGTTTTTTTAAAATTGAAATATTATTAGGTGCTTTCATGTTTATTTTTTTAACATTTCCAGACTTTTCCATATTAGTCTGATTTCAAGGGAAAGTAATTTATCTATGCCTTGCCATATCTATTAGGCAGTGTTCCTGAAAGGATTTAATTAGTCTTGGCCATGCTTTTCGTATCTGCAAGGAAGAAAAAAAAAAAAAAAAAAGAGCATTAGATTTCAGTACAATAAAGAAAAATAGTCATAATTTAGAATTTGAGTGTTTTGCAATTGTGCTTGGATTTTAAGCCCTTTCCTTATGCAGAGCAGCATCCTTACGGTCCAGGTTTGCTGCTTTATGAAAATGCTTTGCTGACTGGTTATAGACTGTGGGGCACACCTTCAGCCATCACTGGTTCATCACAGGCTTCATGCAGAAACAAGAGTGCCAAAGTCACAGCTGACACAGGAGAAAAGTGGCAGGTGGGGGTTCAGGACCACGTGCATCAAGGCAAAGAGAGCGGACAATGTCTCTTAGAGTCTCTTTAGACTCACTGTCTAAATCTGTCATGTCCTGGCTGCTGTAAAGAAGTCATCACACTGGCTGAGGTTGACATCTGGTGCCAGTGGTCTGAATACAGACTCTTCACCTGCTCACTGCACTGGGAGCTAGCGGCATTTCAGGTGCCACTGGAGATGGTTTGAGTGGAGTGGTCAGGAATTATGTTAGTTGGTTTGGGCACAGGATAATTTTAAAACCCGCCTCTTGTTCTTGTGTAAGATTTGAACGGATGCCAGTTTGCATGAGGCTTGCCCTTTTATTATTAAAATAAACAGAAACAGTAGAGGAACTTTCACTTGGCTAAAAGAAGATCTCTAGGTCAGTGCTTCTTTTACGGGGAGGAGGTTGAAGAACCTTATGCTTTGTTTTGCTTATGTCCACCTCTGTTGGCATGGTGTTCAATACCAAATGGATTTGTAGTTTGTTTGGGAGGTATACTTAGCGCACAGGGATCAATACCCTAATACAGGTCTCAAATCTGTTACTAGATAGAATGTGTATGAATTGAAATTCCTTGGGTTATGAAATTGAGAAGACCAATGGTGAGGTTTGGGTTAAAGTGATGTGCTTTCCTGTTTTCTCCAGAGAAAAAAACAGGAATTTGCCAGTGGCATTTCCCTCCTTGTATCATTTTGAAATGCAATTAAAAGGAAGATACTCTCTTTAACTGTCTTCTGAAACACACAATTCTTCTAGATTTGGCTGTCTTTTTAATTCATGGAGAACAGATGTGGCGTTGTTACTCCAACAATACAAGTGAATCTTTTAACAGATGGTTCTTGCACTGACTGGGATGAAAGCAGCTTCCTCCATCCTGGTTGGGCTTTTTTACAGTTCTTAGATCCTGGTATCTTGAGAGGATTTATGTAAGACTGCTGTTTCATTCCAGTGTAAGTATATAGTGTCAGTCGAGTAATTCTGCAATGAAGTGTTGCCCCTCCCTCCTTAAAATTTTTTCTTCTGAAAACAAGAGGAGCAACGGTAATGACTTGCGTTTCTTAATTTTCAGCACTGATGCAACACACTCAGCTAGAAAGATCTGATTGGAAATATTAAGTTCCTCCAGCTAGAAACAATTGTACAAGGGAGCTACTGAGTGCAGAGACACTCAATGAGTGTGAAAGAGTGTGGTCTTTCTCTCCACTCACACACTACTGAGTGTGAAAGACACGTGGTCTAGACCTTGAAATTTTCTTCCCTTCATTTCCCCAACTGAGGAAGGTTTATGAGAAAGAAGAGCATATGTTTGGACCATGTAATTGTTTGCATATAAAATACAGAGCTTGTTCAGGTAACATTGAAACTCCTGCTTCTCAAGCAGGGATGAGTCTGCACATAGCAGAGCCATGTAGCCTCTTACCTCACAGACTTAAACAAATGTAGGAGTCTCTTGCTTACATAGTCTGTTTTTTTCACCAGTGGTGTTTTTGTGACAGTCATCTTGAATATGACATGAGATGGTCCAGCTCCCTCCCTTTGCTGTGCCAGCAGCATCTGTGAATCAGTATAGCCCAGCTGCAGTGGCTTCACAAAGCTGGGACCTGGATTTAAGGGCTAGAGAATGCAGTTGTCGTCCTAGCAGTAAGCACTGAGATGCTTGTGTATGCAAGGAGTGGTGTGATCCCAACTTTATTCTTTCCCTCCAGGAAGTGCAGCTGCTGCTCAGGCTCTCTGGGCAGGTGAGCACCACATCTTTGAGGAGGTAATCAGATGATAAAGGAGCCTGTGCTTCCAGAAAGGCCATATCCCTCTTCTTTCAAGAAAAAAACCAGCATGCCAGCTGAACTGTGCCATTGATGGGGAAAATGCAAAAACATTATGTGAGCAAATGTCACAATTCGTGAGTGAATATCAGACTTGTCAGCCTGGCAGTTGGTTGTCGTGGAAGGGGGAATGCTTTGTCTTAGCAGTATGAGTCTTGCCTGAATAGCTGAGGTCTTGACTCAAGTCACTGTCATAGACTGTGTTCACCTGCCTCTATTAGTTCATACTCTCTGTGGAGATGTGACTGAAAAGTGATTTTCCAAACTCTTCTTTTTGTGCACCACCTGCAGATAGGAGTCTCAAGGGGTCACACTTGACAGAAGGAGCAGGAGGTCCTCCTGACAGGGGCTCAGTAAGAAACCCTGATTGCTGGTTGTTAGTGGGCTGCATTTTTCTCTCTTAAGATACCTTCACTGTGATAATTGCCTCCTGAAATCTGTATTGCTGGTGTAAGACCTTAGCTAGTTCTGGAAGCCTTTGGGAAATGATATTCAGAAGAAATATAAAGTCTCAGGAAAAGCTGTGCAGCAGTTGCTGGATATATCAGGGCGTAGAGACAGTGAGATGTTAAACTGAAGTGAAGGAAGGATACAGCTTCATTATCTGTGCTCTCCACACAGCCATGCTTTTGTGAGATACATCTTGGCTCTGCAAAAACCACAATACAAGCTCCTGTTCTACTTTGTATAGGTTTTTGTGTCTGGAATTAAAACGTGGTGTGCTAATGCAACTGGATACCTGTGCAATGGAAATACAGAATGGTAACCAAAATGTTTATGTGAGTGTTGGGGTACAAGGTGCTGGGCATGGTTCTAAATGAAGACGTTTGGCATTAATTAATGAGTAATTAAGGTGCTACACATTGTTTCTTTGTGCAGGGGTCACTGTCAGCAGCTCAGGGTTATTGTAGGCATGATGGCAGGACACAGCTACCTTTGTAATTTGCCTTATGTAAAAACTGAACCTGAAAACTAGCAGCTCAAACTGGAGTTCAAACATACAGGTGATTTTGGAAGCTTCAAAAACAGTCAGTAACAAATTCCCTGAACCCTACCATGTTAAATAATGTTGAGGGAGTAGTATCAGAAAAGCCCTTGGAGGAGTTGAGGTAGATGGCTCTAAACTGTACTGTTTGTGCTATTTAATATTAATTTCTGGTCAGATAAATTCTGCTGGGATTTTACGTACTGTAGGAGTAGTACAACTCTAAAATTACTGAAGTGGAAATTTGAGTTAATTACATGTCTCTGTGTAAGCACAGGTGTATGCTCAGTGCTGCCAATTGCTCTGCTTCAGATGTTTGCAACTACTTACAGAAGTGGAAGCATGAAAAACAGAGACAGGGTAGATGCACACCACAATCCTGTGATTAAACATAACACAATCTCAGTATCATTCTTCTCATCTGATATTTGTTCTAGTGGCTGTGCAAACTGAATCATAGAATAAACTGAGTTGGAAGAGAATCAGAAGCATCATCGAATCCAACTCCTGACATTCATAGGATATCCCAAAAGTCACACTATGTGCCTTAGAGTACTGTCCAAGCACTTCTTGAACTCAGTCTTGGGGCCATGATCACTTCTCTGGGGAGCCTTTTCCAGTGCTCAGCCACCCTCTGGGTGAAAATTTTTTTCCTGATATCCAACCTAAAGTTCCCATGACACAGCTTCAGGCCATTTGCTCAGGTCTTGTTACTGAGCACAACAGAGAAGAAACCAGTGTCTGCCCTCTGCTTCCCCTCATGAAGAAGTTGTAGACTATGATGAGCTCTCCCAGACCCTCAGTCTCATCTCCTCCAGGCTGAACAGACCACATGACCTCAACCACTCCTCATAAAGCTTTCCCCTCCAGACTTTCACCATCCTCATGGCCCTCCGTTGGGTGCTTTCTGATAGCTAAATGCCTTTTCTGTATGGAACACAGATTAGAATTAAACTGTTGATCTCTCTGGTGTAGGTGAGGCACTTGAGTTTTGAGTGTTTTCTGGCCATGACCCTGTTTCATTTTCTGTGACCCTGTTCTGTTTGGCTCAGGCTCCCTGTGTACTGTCTCAGGATCATCCCCACATCACAGCACCCATTTAAAAGCAGTGGTTCTGTAGGCAGTTTGCACCAGTTCTTGTGATGATCCCCGATTTTGAGTTACCATAGATGGCCCTGTAACTTAGATTGAAAACATTGCTTTGGAGGTAAAGTAGATACAAGATGGATATTTACTTCAACAATTGTACAGAGAAAAGTTTAAGTGGAAGTGTATCCACTTATCCACTTACTTCCATAAAGTAAATTGGAAGACTTCATATTTTATCAGGTTAGAGCATGTTACAGGTAGAGGCTGGCTGCTTTATGGGAAGTATGGTGTCTTATCTAAGAATTATTATCTCGACAGGAGATCCTCTTCAACACTAACAGGCTCTCATTAGTGAGTGATAATAAAAGGTCTGGAAATAACGAAAGATGGTAAGAGCAAAAGAAGGTATGTGAAAGAGCAGTAAAAAGCAAGCAAACCTAAAACCATACCCTGATGTAGCTGCTCTTAGCTTTTACAGGCTGATCATTACGATGTGTGTTATTGGCATATCGCATGATTGTACATCACCATGGGCCAGAACTCTGCTGCCTCTTTTGAGTGTCATTACAGTGCACTTAGGTATCTTGTGTTTCTACAACATGAGCATCAGCTTAGATAGATTGGTATGTAGTTAAGTATGCTGAAGATGTGCCCTGGGGTTAGGCTGTATGTAGATGACCTGTTTCAAATACGAATTTCATCTAAAGCTTCAGAAGCTCTCTCTGAGCTGTAGTGCTGGAGGCAGGGTCTTAATGAGACTGCTTTATAATACAGCTCTGACATACACATTAGGTAGTGGTTGGAAAGACAGTCAGTCTCTCAAGGCTTAAGCAGCACTTTCTGAAAGTGCCTTCAATTAACAGCTAATGACAAACCAGTGACTCTCTAGTTATGTTGTATAGCCAGATAATGAGAATGATCACCCAGAGATACTTCAATTTATTTACCATTTTTTATTTCATTGGGAGGCTGATGAATATTTGATCCATTAATGTTCCTATTTATGCCTCCATAAGTCAAGTGCCTGAGTTCAGCTTCAATCCATCATTGTTCCTAAGATTTACATTTCAGATAGATTTTTCCAGCAGCACAGATATTGCAAACCTTAAATTAATGCACAAAGCTGCTTCTACCCTGCAGAAGATAAAACTATTAGTAAGGAAAACAATATCTCTTTTGGATGCCTGTCTTCCTAATGATAATGGAATTTAAAAGATCTACAAAGGGCTGTTTCAGCTAAATATCATATGTCCACCACTATTTGAAAAGAGGATAATGAGCTGAAAGTGTTTCTGTGCCTACCTGCAGTGTTAATTGAAAGCTGTGAAGACACATAGATAGAACCAGGCTCAGGGGACCTTTCTTATAGAAATTTTATGTGAACCATCTCTCCTGTATCTGAATGTGTTGTCTAAGCTGTCCTTATTAAGCTAAAAGGCTTCAGTGATAGTGAAAAGCCTTCCTAATGCTTTCACTTGTATTAATTCTATTGGCAGTTTAGAAACCGAATTGAACCCCCAGAAATTCCCATTCTGATGTTTCACTGTTTTTTTCTCTAGTCTCTGTTTTTCTGTATGTCCTCAGGGTACATATTTACAGGACACTATACATGATATGTGCAGCTCAAAACTTAAAACTGAGAGAGTACCTTAAGAGAAAATATGCACATTTTTCATTTGCTTTTAAGATCACTTGTTGCTCTTCTGCTGTTTAGTTCCAAGCTCCTTATATGACTGAGACTCATCAGGAGAAGAAATTGTCAGAAGTGACAGATTGGTAGTGAGGTGGCTCTTCATACTGATTGGGGACATGTGACATAATTGGAACATCAGCTCTCTTTGTGAGTTACAGTGGTTTGGATGATAATAGGAGAGGGTAGGTTCCTGAGACAATTACTGAGGGAAGAGCATGAAGACATTCACAAGCTGATTCTGGAAAAACAATTTGCTGGAAAAGGGAGATGATAATGGGACGAAGATGCAAGCCTGTATACTGACACCGACATTTAAAAATTCTGATGAATAGTCTGGCATGTGAGACTGGTTATTTATGTCACTTTCTTCTTCATTTAAAATGCTTGCAGGAAAGGACCGTATTTCAGGACTGTAATACAGTGCTGGAACTGCAGCTCCTGACCACCTTTTTTTCCCCTGCGGTTTATTTTGGGGTGTAATACTGGTCCTCACTGCTTTCTGGTGCATGCTCTGTAATGTGTTTGGTAGAACTGCCTATATGAAGATGCTTTTTTTGCCGGGAACAGAACCCTGGAGAAGGACTCAGTTCTCCTGCTCTTGTATTTAGCAGCTTCACTTCTCTGGATCTCAGTTTTCCCAAATAGAAAAGAGGGGAAATGATTCAGATTTTTCCTAAAAAAACACTGTGGAAGATTAAAAGGAAGGTAGAAAAGCTGAGACACAGGGAAAAAAAATTTAGCATCGCTCCAGGGAACAGGAATGAAACCCGCTGTTCAGTGTGGTGATATCAACATAAAGACAAACAAAAGTTTAGGGAGATTAAAATGCAGGCAAAAAACTGAAGTCTTACTAAATCAGTAGCATGTTGCCTGGAACATGGTATGTATTTCTCCTTAACCATCCTAAAAACAATATTTTAGAATCAGGAAAAGTTTGAGCATCTCTAACAAGAAAGAAAGAAATGGTGAAAATACTGAGATTGTTTCTTCTTGAAGCAGCATTAGAGGCACGCTGTGAGGAAGAAAGCAATCACACAGGTAGGAAAAAAGGTAAAAGGTTAGTAGATACTTGAACTCCTGCTTCAAAACACAAGGTATTAAGGACTTAGTGAGTCTGAATGACGCTGTTCCCAAAGCTGAGTCAGTGGGATGAGGGGCAAGAGGCTGAGTTGCAAATCCCTCCCTACAGCTTGTGGATCCACTGGTACAAGACTCAAGTTACTGGATGCAGGGATCTATACCAAAGTAGAAAAAAACAGTGTGAGAAGGAATAGGCATTCTTTTTTCATCACCTCTGACAGGCCTCTAAATAATGGGTCTGAAAAGGGAACTTCTCCAAGCACCAGGCCATCCCAGGACATGCACATTGTCTGGGATGAGGGCAAGTCTTTAGTAAGATCACGGTAACAGTTAGGGCTGATGCTCTCATTTCTTATAATAATTCCTTACTTCAATAGCTCTTACTTTGCTTACTTCTTCCACTCTCTCAGTTTTTGGTACAGAATGGCTGCACAGGCAGCAGGGTGATGCCAGCACGGAAGCTTGCAAATAGGCTCTCAAGACAGAGGAATGGACAGATTGGTAGAGAGATGACTCTTTACATTGACCAGGGATGTGTGACGTAATTGAAACACTGTCTCTCTCCCTGAATTGCAGTAGTTTGAATGATAATGGAAAAAGAGTTAGTTCTTGAGAAAATTAATTAAGCAAAGAGCATGAAGACGTTAACAGACTAATTCTGGAAAAACAGTTCATGTACAGAAAGACATGTCAGAGCCACACACACACAAAGTGAAAAAAAGGCAGAAGAACAAAACTCCCCTGATGGCCTAGAAAGACATTTTATGTACTGTTCTGTGGCATTTAGCATGACAGACAGCATCTGAGCACCTCACAAAGTCCTTGTTCATCTCTGCAGCCCTGCTGCTAGGTGAAGGGATGTATTAGAAATGCCAGAAATTACCAGATGCCCCATGTCTTTTCAAAATACCTTCTCTGTCTCATGATCTTGCAACATTGAGCGCAGGTAAGGGCTTGAGACAGACGGACTAAGGCCAGAAATTAATTTGGAGTTTTCAGTGGAGGATACCTATTGCCTGAGTCTTTCCCACTCCCACACTTCTGATTCACATATTTTCACCTGCAGCAAGTACTACTCCCACTCAATTTTGGCAGCATTTGTAAGCACCCATCATATCACACTGCAGGGTTCTGATCCAGTGTTCCAGCAAAGTAGGGAGACCTTATTAGTGACTCTTTGTGGGAAATCTGTTTTTAGAGACTTGGCACATTTCTTGTAAGAGCATACAAGTCCCAATTCTCTAGGACAGCTCCACATTGTATAATCACAAAATCATCTTTCTGTCTCTGCACTGTGCTCCCCTTTTCCCTACATCACTTGCAGCTTCTGCAAGAAACCACAGACTTGGTCTTCTGTTCTTTCATGTATAACCCTGATTCATCTCCAGCATAGGTCCATGCTGCCCTACCAAGGGAAAGGGTCTACATGGATATGTCATTACAGGCTGTGTTGTAGCATATAGGCTGCAGGGGCTCAAATTAGGCTGCAGTAGCTGTATTTGAGAGCTTGGAAAATGATCCCTGCTATTATCTTTGAAAGTCAGTTCTCTGCAGCTTTAAAGCAGAAAAATGTACTATAAGAAAACCCCAACATGGCCTGTCACAGCATCACCAGCATGTTTCTGAGCTCTGTGTGAGCGCACTGCTGTATGGCCAGCAGCCTTAGCTGGTTCCTAAATCTGTTCATTGCCAGAAGGCTTCTGGAGCTTCACTCAGAGGTAGCCTGGGATCACCCAGAGAAGTAACAGCAGTGGTCAGATGTTGTGCTTCAGGTCTGTGAGCCTTGGCAGAGCACTGCCTAAGAGGGTACATCATATCACTCGTGTCTGACAGCTGTTTCTTCCAGCGCTTTTAACCTTTTGCTGTTCCTGTTGTGTCTCTTCATTCTCTTCCTGGACCTATTCTTCTAGGAACATAACTGCTGTTCTTTCCCGTCCTGGCTATCTGGCTATCCATCCAGTCTCTTGCTTCCATCACCTTCTCCAGACAGCTCTAATCCTACTGCCAGATCCTACTTTTCCTCCCTGCTCACCTCCTGCCAGTCCCCCTGTCCTCATCAGCCTCAGCCTCAGGCTATACCTGCAGAGAAGGATACCACTTGGAGGGGAGGGCTCAGGTGACCAAATGTGTTCCCAGCACTCCCACCTCAACAAAAGAAAAAGAAAAAAGTTGGGATTCTTTTAGAACTATATACAAATATGGAATATATTTCAAATTACGCTAAGAGAAATGTCCAAAGTCCAAAATTTCACCCCAAAGAGTAGACATTTAGCATCTGAAAAAACACTCTCTAAATCCAAAGATTTGAGCAGTCACACTTAAAAAGCAAAGCAGGCAAACCCCAGCCACGGCTCACAGTAGTCTGCCTTACAGCAAAGCCTTTGGGAGAGCTGGCACAGGGCCGTGGGTCTAGTCCATGTATCAGCAGCAGAAGGAGCAGCAGCACCAAGGGACCTGAATAAAACCAAGAGTTTGTGCATGTGCCTGAGCGTGTCCCAGGGAGCACTGATGGTGTGTTCACCTTTTTCATCTCCATTCCCAGCTCAAACACGGATCTGGTTGGGATTTTTGTGCATGCACAAATGAGCTCCCTCAACCTCCTGTTCCCACATCATGCAGTGCATCCTCCCATGCTCCACAATCTGCTGCAGCTCCTCAAATGGTGTCAAGGGACAGATGGCTTGATTTCAGCTGATAAAGGGGCTGCCTTGAAAGAAGCAAGGCAGAAGCTGTCTGGCCAGGTATCTCTTTCTGATCCTGTCAACTGGAGGGGAAGGAGACAAGATGGAGCTGGATGGACACCAGATCCATTCCAGGGAGCATGCAAGGGAAACATACCTTTAAAAAGCTCTTCTGTTGCTGTTGCTAAATGGTGTCTGCTTGCCTTTATTTCAGAGACCTTCTGCTAAGTGCAGATTACCTCAATACACTGGTTTTCACTCAGCCCGCTGTCTACATGAAAGATGTAGCTAAAATATCTTCAGACCATCTCAAAGGACGGCTGGTGATGTGGCTGACTTTTCCTGTGCTGCTGAATTTTAAACTCAGTGTGGTAAACTGCTTACCAGCCTTGTCACTTGCCATCCACTGTATCAGGCAGCACTGCAGCTGGTTGGACACCTTGCTGAGCCCAGCCCCTGTGTGCAGCACAGGACTGGCAGGCGCTCCAGGACCTTTGCAGTGCACTAACTACAACCCTGCAGTAACCAAGGGAATTGGGAGCAGCAAGATCAGTAAATACTGGGAATGATAAAAGCCACCACTTCTGGTAATAAAGATGGATTTTTTTTTTCTTCAGGAACCTCAATTTTGCATTTTTTCCAGCACTGGGAGGGGAGGAAATATCCCTGCCCTTTAGAGACAGAATAATTTGTAAGATGCTTTTATAAAAATCAGTGATTTCCCTTTAAGTCAGCTTCTGTGCCTTTGTCTCAGCTTCCCTGATTAGTCACATAATGAGGATATTTCTAATACAAATGTGTCAGGGGAGAAGGGAGCCAAACATTGCTTTATCAGAAGAGAATCTGTATCCCTCCGGATGCTAATTAGTCATGGAGATACAGGACTGTGGGGCGGGGGCGAGGCAAACTCTTATTTTAGAAGCCAAAATGATTTGTGCTCTCAGAATTTCTCAGGCAGGGCTGGAAAGCCATGCCAAGGTAGGAGCACTGTGAGATGTCCCCTGGCTTTCACATCCCTGCCTCTCAGATGTGTTTGCCATGCTGCTGTTCCTGCTGCTGTTTGCAAGGTTATTTCCGTCACAAGCTTGGCTAAACAGAAACTCTCTCCTTATAAATATGTAAATCTGATGGTTGAGCTTTCTGTCTCCTGGGATAAGTTGAAAGTATGGTGCTAAAGAGAAAAGGGGTGCTGAAGTCTGAGGTTGATGTCTTTGTTTTCTCTACTAGTGTAGAGAAACTGGCAATTTTTCGTTGCTGGGATCCACCTTTGCAGTATGGACAAGTGAACTCTCAGGACATAGTCCTGGGAAAGCTCTGGGCCCAGCAACAGCATGGACCGTGTCAGTCTCTGCTCTGTCCAGGCTCAGCTAGTGTCCACCACTGCAATGCCCACGTGTCTTCAGTGTGGCAGATGTGCTTGGTGCATGAGCCCTGCACAGCTGCACATCTTTCGGGCTGTGTTGGAAGGCTGTGTGATTTTTGTATTTGTTACAGAGCTTTAAATGCCGGTGGGCATCCATTATGGTTCCTGATAAATCTTTTTAATCATAGAACATTCTGAGTTGGTAGGGACCCACAAGGTCCATAGAGTTCAACTCCTGGATTTGCTCAAGACAATCCCAGAAGTTACACCATGCACCTGAGAGCATTGTTCACATGCTTCTTGAACTCTCACAGGCTTGGTACCATAATTGCTTCCCTGGAGAGCCTCCATTCCAGAGTGGTGGGGCCCCACAGTGCTTCTTGGGGGCTTTGTTAGTATCCTGCTTATAACCTGTCTCCTTTCCTGGGTTGTGATCAGTCAGAGAGCCTGCAGAGACAGACACCCTTGCTCCCTGGAAGAAGGGAGATTTACTGGGTGCACAAGACAGGCAGGATGAAATATTATTCTTGGAGAAGGAATGAACAGAAGAAGCAATCGAACAGCTCAGAAAAGGATCTGAGGGATTAGATTAAAGGTGCCAGGGGTATTCCAGAATCAAAAAGCAAGACCTCATTCATCACACTTGTACAGAAGCTGAACAGGTAAAAATCAGCTGCCTTACAAAAACAAAACCCAAACCAATTGGAAAATAACAGATGACCCCAGATTTATGCTTGTAATAGCTGTGATACTGAACCACTGATTACAGCCCTTGGTCTGTTGAAAGGTGTGGATGTTGAGCCATCCCAGCTTTTCCGACTATTGTTCTTACAGCCAGAGACTGTAAAAGTTAAGTAACATCGTGTTTGCCATGCTGGAGCCAATCAATGGCCCGTGGCAGCAATTATGCAGTCTTCAGGACATTGGTGGGAACTAATGTCACAGCAACAGGGCTCTCCTAGTGTCATTTGTACTGCACCAGGTCTTTATTTGTCAGAGTATGTCACTTCTGCAGTATTTGCTAGAATAAACCAAAATTTCTAGTGTTTCATTCAGCCAGAGTTTGATTTTGTCTTTCTTGTACAGCTGGGGCAGCCTACCTGTGCATGGAGGGGATCCATAAACCACTCTGTATATGCTGACAATCATGGCATTTCAGTAGTGATGGCTCTACTTGTCTTGCACTTCCTCAGCTGGTTTCTCTAGGTGTTAGAGTTGTCCATGGGAAGGAAGCACAGTTCCCCTCCACTATGCAGGAGAGTCTGTTAAAAATCTTCATTTGAGGTGGAAAACAGCTCTCTTTGAAAACAGGCTGTTCCTCTTGGTGAGGCTCTGTTAAAGACTTGAAGAAGTAAAGATAGGACACAGACCTGAAATAAGCTTTCGACAATAACTGGTGGGCACGAATTCAATCTCTACAAGGGACTGCCATGGTCCCTTGCAGACTGCGCTGGGGCTGTGCAGTTTTCTATAGGATTCAACTGCTACATAACAGCCAAGGGCCTGGGCTCCTGTTCCTGCCTCTGTTCTCCAAACACACTGTGATCTTGGCTCTGACATGTTGCTCAATTTTTTAATCATTTGAAGGGTATCTCCCCTCAAGAGTTGAGGCTTAAAGAGCAGTTGTAAAGTTGTATAGGGTTTTTTATGATCCTGGATTGGCCAGATGCCAGTTGCTAAACTGACTCTTACAATAACTACCAAGGAATCTGTGATGCTTTTGCACCTTGAATACTCATGTTGCACCTCAGAGCTGTGGCTGTGTAATCAGAGGCACAAAAGGAGAGGTGTGATATCTTCACGTATATATCCTTTCCAAGGAAGGAATTATTTTGATACTGAATCATCCTGAAAACAGTTAATAGCTGGTTTTAAATAGCTATTGCATGCCACTTGCTAAGTGCTGCAGGCAGTGAGGAGTGCAGTGTGGCATTTCTCTAATTTGCAATGTTAATGATCCAATTTAAGTCATGTAAAGCTAGCACAAGATACCAAACTTATAAATGCATGTGATAATAGAGATGGCTTATATGTGTGAAAGAGCCTGGAGGGAAATAGGGTGTTAAATATACTCTATCATGATTGAAAGGAAAGGGCCAGGGGCTGCTTGTGCTGCTGGTTTCTCAGAGGGAAATCTAACAGAAATCATGTAATTGCTCACATTTTTCTTATTTGTCCCTCAAATGTTTTCCCGAAATATTTGGTCTAGTTACTGCATTGGTGCTTCCTCTGCTACTGTAAACTCCCAAGATTAGTCATACACCATCATCTAAAAAAAAAGTTTCTTCCCTGTGCTGCAAATATCATTTTTGATTAGGAAAACAGATCACTGAAGCATCTTGATCCCTTCCCACAGTTTATGCCTTTCTGTTTGCTGTATTTTGTTCAGCCTTGATGTGGCAGTCGGGCAGACCCTTTGTGGCCAGTGTTCCAAGGGAGCATTTCAGCACTGCCACTGGAGAACCCACAGGGAGAATGGCACTTCTCTTCTGCCCCCATTTGAAGCAAAGCAATGGTCTGAACTCCTGGCTACCCATCAGTACATTGAGCTACCCCAACTGCAGGTGTACACAGCAAAAAGTCATTTTACTGACATAATGGTTCAGTTTAATTAATAAGACTAAAGGTTTTAATCTTGCTGCAATATTAATACTGCTGGCTTCTCAGTTGCTGAAATAAAATGGTTTCAAACACCAATTTGTCTTATAATTATAAGCTAATCAGGTTCAAAATCTGGAGCTTGTAGTGGATATTGGAGGCCTAATTTTTTAAACAAGATCTGTTTCTCTTCTGTTGCTCAGAGGAGAAAAACAGCAATGTTGTAAGTGGTGCATTGGCAGAGCTAGTAGAAAGTCAATAAACAGTTGTTGTTTATTGCTTTGTTGAAATGGAGTCAGTAGCTATCAGAATGTTTTTCAGTACATCAGTTACTGTGTCTTCAAAATGTCATTTATTTTGACTTTGTTACAGGGAGGGTGGAGATGCTGAGATGAACAGTTACTGCTCTGAATCTGGCAGAGTGCACATGTTGATGAAAAGTGACAATCATGTCTTCCCAGGAGCCTTCTGCTCTGGGCTCCTTGTGATTCTGGAGTTCCTTCAACATGTGAGACTTAGGAAGAACACTTTTCTTCAGCTCTCACAGAGATAAGGTGGAGGTCAGCCATAGTCCTTGGCAGAGGGTAGGGGAACTTGGAGAACATCTCTTCCAGGGTTGACTGGTATTCTGACCAAGTCTGGCATAGAAGGAAGTACTTCTTCTGTTAAGACAGATGGGGAAAGGGACCTAAAAAGAACAGGGATCTTCACAGTTTGCACCAGATCAGGATCAGTAAGCCTGAAAACCAGATCAGCTCTGTTGACTTTCTCTGTGACATTAGTTTCTAACCTGGGTTTGCAGCAACAATGCCGCAACTTCATCAGGCAAATGCATATCTCCTTAGCCTTACCTCTTCATTTTTCTATGATATTTCCTTGTAATCCTACTGCAATTTTAGATAATAATTTCTTAGTCTTGTGATAAGAAACATGAAAATAAGTACTCCTCTTTTTCTCCCTGGTGGCCCTTGCTGTAACTGAAAACAGCTATTACGTCCTTCCTTAGTCTTCCCTTTTCTTTTCTGAGCAATCCCATTCTTCTAGTGTTCTGGGGTGGTTTTAGCTTCTAGCTTTTATACATAGAACTGATGTGGGAATTGCATATCCCTTGGAAAAATGGGCTCCAAAACTGAAGCCCATTAAATGAGCTGAAGCCCACTGAAGAAATAAGTTAAGCTGAGGCCTGAGGCAGAAATTGTGAGAGTTTTTTGTGAGGCTATCTGGTTCCATTCCTCCTGTACATCACCCTGTGAATCTTTCCTTTCTGTTGGCAAATGTGCTATTATTACTGACCATTGTTTGTCTATACACTGGGCTTGGATTCATCCCCTATATAAATCTGATCCCCTGTAAATCTGAGCCTTTCCTATATGCTGTTTCTTGTGTAGACATCAAACTGTGCACATCTTAGTTTTCAGTGTTTTTGTTCCTGGTGGGTTTTTTTCACACTTTATGTTCATAGACACTTTACATCTGTATTGTAGTGATAGGTGGAGGCTACAGAGGTCTGCTGTCCAACACAGTGTGAGATTTTACATACCTACCTGTGCATGTCAGAGTCCCCTTCCCAGAAGCTTTCTATAGCCTGGCATGGTAGAGATGGAGGCAGAGGGAATCTGCCAACAACACAACACTTTCTGTTACACAGGGCACAGACTGAAGGTATAAATATTTATTAGCAGCACAATGTTCTAGCCCAAGAGTCTGAATAACAACACTGGAATCACAGAAACTTCTCGTTGACCCAAATGTTCCCCCTGTATTCACGGTGTGTGGTTTCTCACTTGTTTTTCTGCTCACTAAATCAGTTCCCCATGAACAGATCACCTATCCATCTTTCAGATTCAATGTTTGATATAGGAAAGAAACAAAACATTTGGACTTGTCCTTTCCTGTTAGTGTTTGTGTGCAGTATGCAATCCTTTCCTGTTAGCATTTGTATGCAGTATGCAATCCACATGGACAGCTCCAGAAAGCAGATGTCTGCTGAGCTGCAAGCACTCGCTCTAAGCTGTCATACTTGTGTTGGTATTGAGAATTCCAGCATCTTTTAAGTAGGACAGAAGACAGCAAGTACTTCATTGATGGGTACTGCAGAGAGATAAATTAGCTGGATGATCTTCTTGATCAGTTGGCTCATACTGATTCACTTGATGGTGATCAGATAGAACCTGTGAACTGTGGGGAGAAGTGATGGTCAAGCCCTATATACTGGGTCTTTCCTTAAGATTAGAGGATGAGGGCAATTTTGCCCCCTCCCACTTTTATCCAAAAAAAAAGCAGCAGAGCTGCATTGGTGATCAATTTCCCACAGACAGCAAAGTGGAGAACATTTTCATAAGAGCTGTAAAATATGACTGATTTTGAGGATGGGAAGGAGGAGCAGATAAAGTCTTCAAGTTACACATATGTTTTCAAGATTCAGCTGAAGACCAAAGAAACTGTGTGTGAACATTCTCTTCCACATACACTGGGGTCCCTGAGGATTTGCAGAGTGGAAAATGGGGCCTTGTCAAGCTTTCAAGGGTTCAGAAGTGTTGACTGTGAAGGAAGGCATAGAAAGCTGTGTTTTCCCAGGTACTACCAGGGTAAGTTTATACCAAGCACCCAGTTCCATCATTTGGGGATATTCCCCACCCCATAGTCAGTGTGGGTTATTGGGAGGGGTAGATAATAAGAGTAAAAGGCTATTGAGCTGATGCCTTCTTAAGTACTGCAAAATGGAAAGTGATTTAAAAGAGAAAAATAAAAAAAGTCTGCTAAGTATGCCATCTTCCTTAAACCCGATTTCAGATTAAAGTGTTTTCACCTTCTCTCTGTGCTCCTGCATACTGATGATTCACAGCACTCCTGCTCCACAAAGGTTCACTGGAACTAATTTCTGATGTTCAGGAATAGCACATGGTACACTCACTGTGGGACATGGCTGCTCCTAGCAGGAGGGCAGTTTTCAAGATCCTTTGTGTTGAGCCTATAGAAACAAACAATCTAGTAAGAAAACTCCCCACTGTTCAAATGCTGTGATTGTGCATGCCCAATTAAGCTGGGAGCATGTGGGGAGAAAACTTTGATTAAACTCTGGCCCCAGCCAAATGTTCATGCAGTGCACTGATTGAATGTATATTTTCCTTAGAAATGAAGACATACAGAAGCCTTAGGAACAACAACAACAACAAAATCCCTTAAATATATTAAATATCCTTAGCCATCTACAGCCCCTGCAGGCACTTCTCACCACTTGCCTTTTGTTTGGGAGTGTTGTGTCGTCCTCAGTGAGCAAAAGGAAGTTACATCATTTGTCCTGGGACCAGTCACACCATGTAACTGAGATTTTGATGCTGGGGGAAGAGCTGAGTGTATTGGTGTAGAGAGGCTTGTGGAAAAGAAAAAAAAATTACCAAATAAGTTCCAATAGCAAAAGCCTGTGTTGAATCTCAGTGTGCTGTTAGGCATTCACAATCAAAAGGCTAATCAGTCAAGTAAACATTTCTCTGGACAGTTGAGCTGTAGAGATAGAACTGCATCAATCAGTATGCACAGAAGCAGAGAGGGTTTGTGCAGAGGCAGTTCCAGCCAAGCTGGCATGGGAATACTGCTGTTTTCACAGTGGGCATTGTTTCTATGGAGTCCTGTGAGTTACCACAGAATGTTTGTGAAGTGATGGATGGGGATTATGATAGTGTCTTGCCACTCCTGGGCCAGGGATAGATAGCTATTGCAACTGGGGACACTATCCCTGGCCCAGCTGGGTTCCCTCTCAAATCCATTTTACTTTCTGGGGGAGTGGGTCTAGCCCATGCATGCAGTGGTGGTCACCCACAGTGATGGTGTTTGTGATCCCACTATTCAAGCTGTGAATCTCTTGTGCAGCTGTAATGTGCTGCTGGGGCTGAAAAGCATCATGCCAAACCTTTGGGAAGAATTCCTAGGGCTGACTCTGCTACCATGTTCTGTTTCATTTCTACCTCCAGTGTCAGAAGCTCTACCAATTGCCAGGCCTTCTCTCTAGACTATGGAGAAAGGGAAACACTTCTCCAAGGACAGATTCATGCCCTTTTAAGATGAGTGTCTTAGACAGAATAGGAATAATCACTCTTTGAAAATCATCTTAGTTTTCTCTGGAGGCCTAGGAAGTCTTTTCTGTATGTTTGGTCTAGAGACCATTTTTGAGATTTCTCCAGCTGAGTTCATTGGTCCAGTGTCAGAGTTCAAATCTTCAAAGACACCTCAGAACATTTCTCCCCTCCCTCTGTTGATGCAAGTGGATGTCTCATGTCAAGGTCAGGTTGCCTACAAAGGTAAAGCCACTATCAGCCCATCAGCTTGTCACAAGAGGAAAGGGCTGGTTTGGATTGAGAGTTTTAGCATGATTTTAACAATGTGAACCTGGGCCAGTCCAGGAGTGGCCAGACCCCTTCTCTGCCATGTGGACTTCTGGCTTTGAACTCGGTGTACTCTCTGCTGGACTGCACCAGCACAGGAGACAGTATAATCACACTATGTCAGTTCCCATAATATGTCTACCTCTGTGCCTTCCTGCAGCCAGCAGACTGGGGCTGCAAGGACTTCCTTATTGTGTTCAGTAGCATCTAGGAAGTGTGCAGGTCTTGGAGTCATGTTCTTTAGAACATGCCTTTTCCCAGATTGGCAGAGGGAAGGTACTCATCCAGGAAGCCTGGACTCAAATGTTTCCACTTAGCACCGTTTGGACATCCCTCTTGGAGAGATGCTAGCATGTCTGACAGACACACGTGTTATTTCTGTTATCTAGCTGTTCCTATGTGTAGAAGCCTGAAGATAAGGGAGCTCATGTGAATGTCTCAAACTCTGATGGCTGGATGGCTTTGGAGCAAACCAAGGATTGTTGGTAGTAACAGCCAAGGATTGTTAGTAATAGAACACTGAATAGAATAGGGCTGGAGAAGGGGCCACATGGAGGTAGCGCAGCACTTTTCTGGGACAAACATCCTTATCCTAGCTCCTGGAGATTAGCACAGCACAGCACAAGTGTAGGAATGAGGTAAGAAGCAGGTATGTAGGAGGATATGGGGACCACCAAATACCCTGAAGCCTCCAATCCATTTTCATAGTAGCTAAATTACACAGAAAGGGAGAATTTACCTCCAGTGCAGGGAAACTCATCTAGAAAAAGGTACCCATACAAAGCCCAGATGTGTGTGTACCCCAGGACCTGCACACTCCATCATCTGCATCAGCGATGGAGCCAGGACTGCTGATCTCTCTCCCTCTCTCTTTCTTCCTTTCTTTCTTTATTTCTTTCTATCCCTCTTCATCTTTTTCTCCCTTCCCTTTCACCTCCCTCCTTTATCCTAAACCCACTGCTGGGTGCTTAATAGGAGGCTAAGAACTAATGTACCAATTTCCATGACAAATGTGTAATTTACTAACAGAACTTTGTAAGATTTTTGTGGACCCTCTGACTTTTGACATTCCTTTTGTCCACAAGCATCTATAAATCTTGGGTGCTCCTTTCCTCTGAAGGGTGAGGCCACACCCTGATGATTCTTTCTTGCAGCTTGGATTCTGATCTGTTCCATTCATCTGGCATGTTTGAGACCAGATTCATGTTCCAAGGATACCACATGAACTAATCTATGATTTTGCCTAAATGTTCTCCTGGAGACTGGTTTTTTGGCTTGCAACTGCTCTTACCTTTTTACCTAGTCACTAAACTGCTACATTAGAGGAAAACTGTAACAGTGACTGTGTTAGAGGAAAGCAGAAGAAATTGTCTTTTGTCCAGCATTATTCTTGAATGTGAGGTCTTGTACGCACCATCCATTTTAAGTACTGTCGAAGTCTATTGGGTAGTGCAAAGGAGCAAGATTTTCATAAAATGTTATAACCCTACATATGTTATTTAACCAGTTTCCACCAAGCTAGGGCCTAATTCAAAAATTACATTGTATCTCCTAAGCACAGTATATTAAAAAAAGCTAATGTGCACTGAGTGGCTCAAAAGGTGATTTTTTTTTTTACTGAGAGTCAAGAGTGATGTTACCTTGCTTTGAAACTCAGTGACTCTGCTTTGTGTCTGTGCCAAATGATAAGTTGCATTTTAAATTAAATTGTGCACAAAATAAAAACTCCGGAAACTGAGAGAGAGAGAGAGACAATATCAATTCAATAGTTTGGAATAGTATTCTAGTGTTTAATTTATGATGCCTTATTCCATTTCTCACAAGTGATGGTTTATTAATGTATTGGACCTAATGCTGAATGTTTGCTTAGCCTGTGCAGCTCTACCTGTGATACACCCAGATTTACATACACATAGATCTATGTGCATGTTCAATTTAATTTCTATATTCTAGGTGGGAGTAAGAACATATTTGAAAACTAGTTTTAATTTTCACTATGGTGCTAAGTGGAGGGAGTTCCAACAGGTTTGCAGTTTGCTGTGAAAGGACTTCAGTTATTTTTATCAGTAGTAGAACTGTCTGAGTTGGTAGTTAGTTTCTCTCTTAAGTTCTTTGATGTGCTGTACCATAGAGTTCGATACATGTTGTCTGCCAGTAGGCAGGAGCAGAATGTCTTTGGGGAGATTGGTTTTTCAGGGGGGGAAATTTTAGTGACAATGAAAGGGATGGTGCTGACAGATCTTTCCTGTCAAAGGAAATAAGTCCTGAAATAGGTCCCACGAGGGAGCAGAAACTGAATTCTCCTATCTGTGTAGTCTGCAGTCCTTCCAAGCTCAACTTCCAGACAGACCTGGTCTCAAACTTTTTAGTTTTAAGTATGAAGTTGAGTGGTCTACTTGGAATTCATCGGAAACTGTAAATATGTTTTATAAAACACCCCAAGGAGTCATCATGTGAAAATTATTTGGGACTACTTCCAGCCCAGGCTGAATTTGAACTAGTGACCCGCCAATCCACATTATATTCCTAGTATCATCCATAATGTAAGCCTGATGTTGAAATTTGGCATTTCCAGAGGTACTTTTAACATAATAAATGTTCTTCCAAAGTTCTGTGTTTTGCCCCTGGGTTCCAGTGTTCAAAACACTGGCATGTTCTTTGCTCCCTCTGAATGTGAAGGCGGTGGAGTCGCCTAATAGCCACTCACTGAAGAAGCTGCAGAACTATCATCTAAACCATTCTGTTTTGTTTCTGTTCTTTCTTAACAGGATCCAACAGCTGCAGCTATTTCGGACAGAGATTGTGATACGAGAGAGGGAGAGACTGTAGCCATGAACTATAAGCCATCTCCACTTCAAGTGAAATTAGGTGAGTCTGTGCTGATGGAGAGTGAAAAGGCTGAATCCAAGGCTGAAAGACAGGATCATATGCAGATCTCCATGAGTGTGGCTGAGCATGCCATCAAGGCTCAAGCAGCTCACAGAGCAGTTTTATCACTGTGATTCTGCTGCTGTGATTCAGGGAACTGACCTACAAAGATGTAAAGCCCCTGTATCCATGGATGTGGTAAAGAAAGGAAGCAATGCCTTAAAAGCAAGGCATAGTTCTTTTAAGTCTACAGGTTTTTTTTAAGCTGAGATCAAAGCCTGGCCAGATAAAGAATGAAGATAATATAGAGGGACTGTAAAAGGAAGAGAAGACAGGATAGTTGCAACAAAGGGAGAAAGGATCAGGAAGTTGAGACACTACCAGAAAAAGAGCTGCATTACTGTGAGATGAAGGACTTTTAAGTCCGTAAAGATTCCCACACAAATACTCATGCTATTTTTGAGCCATATTTTTTAATTCTGGAAGCAGAATCATCCTGTTACCACAAGATACTGCTTCCTTTCAAGGCTAACACTTACAAGAGCAATCCACACATGCCCATCCTACCTCCAAAACCTGAGCAGCTATTTAGCCACACAGGTTCAAGAACCTGATGACAGACAAGCCAAAGGAACACTAGGCCTTTTGCTTAAAAAAAAAATCTAAATGTGGAAGATTTCCCAGTAGGAGCAGGAAGGAGTTCCCTGTCTGTCCTTCACATCAGAACAAGTGACGCTGAGAGGATGATGCTGATTGAGGGTGGTTATGCAAGCCATGAATACTCAGAAACAGTGTCTGCTTTTCAGGAAAAGGCAGGGAGCAGAAATGTGTGTTAATGACAGCACAATTCATAGTTTGGTAAAAGATTATTACTGCCAGCATGCCATATGCCATCAGGATCCTTTTTCATTGCCAAGAGAATTCTGTAATCTTACTAGACAGATAATTACTACTGCAGTAGTTGTTTTGGATAATTTAACACCAGGAAACAGGTTAGAGAGCAATTGATGCTATTATTGGTCAGTCTGTGATATTCTTTACTTTCTAGGCAATAAAAATGTCCTCTTGAGATTCACTAATGTGATAGGAAATGGTACTTTTTTAGACTTGGCTTTGGTATGTCATGAGACCATTCTAGGAGATCAGATCATTGAAAATAGATTTGGATTCAGGGTAAACAAGTTAAATTCATACAAATTAAATGGAAAAGTAATTTGAGGTAGATCCTTAGCCAATCTCAGTATCATGAATAAAGCTGTTAGAATGAGAAACTTGGGAAGTCAAAGCACATCAGATAGTGTTGAAGGAGAAAGTATGAGAAGAAAGGACATCACTAAAGGAGTTCTCCAGCAGTCATTTTGTGTTCATTAATGACTTTGACATAAAAAGCAGGAGTCAGAAAAGAATTTTGTAGAGCATATTTGGAAGAAACAAGTACAATAAGGACTCAGAAATGGCATAGAGGAAAAAACCATGAAAACTGGGATAATAGAAATGAGAAAAATAAGGCTGGAGAAACTCACTATTCTGTAAGCTGAAATTTATGAATTGGGGATGACCACATCAGTTGATTGTAAGGTTACTATTATTAAAATGGACTAATACATTAAAACAGGTCACAGTCACACTCCTGCAGAACTTAACAGCTTTTTTTCTGGGAATCAGATAGAGGAGAATGATTAGCCTTTATGCCAGAACTTCTGCTTTTCCACACAGGAAACATTCTCTTTCATTTAGCCAGTGGTGAATGGCATAAACAGTCAAAGAGAGGTACTGGAAGTGTTTGACCAGTTTTTGTAGTAGAGGCACACTGTTGCCAGGACCTCCTTTCCTTCTGGTGCTTCCACCAGGTGAACTCAGTGCTGACCACAGTCTGCTTATGAAGATAATAGTGGGTGAAACCTACCTGCTAAAGAGGAATTACCCTGCAAGGCTGACAATCATCTTCCTGCCTTGTTTTCAGAGAGAAGTCTGCTCTGGAGATAGATCTCTGTAGAAACAGTGTTCCTCTTTAATGAATTGAACACATACCTAGTGGCACTTGGATCAGCACTCTACTCTTAGCCCTACCCAGATTAGCTCTAGGTTATCTGAGGCAAAATGAGACTGACAGTATTGTCTGTAGCCAATGTAACATGCCTTTAATCCACTCCAGCTCATGCTGCTCTTATTCTGAAAATATGCCCAGCCTCTTTTGATTTTCTTGAAGCTTAATCACTGCATCTCCCAGCCCTGGCTGCCATTCCTCTGACTAGATTTTTTTGTCCCTTCTGCATTAAACTGGTGAAGTTTATTTTTAATCTCTTTAAGGCCAGAAAAAGTTAAGGTGGTACATAAATTTTTAATAGCTTATCTAGCAAAGCCATTGTTGGGAATGGTAGCAACTAGGGGCTTGATCCTGTTGCAAGTTTTCCATATGGATGGTGGCATTTCTTAATGTTAAATCAGAATCAATTGTTCAAATGTCAAATGTTCTGATGGAAGGTTGATAAATGTCATTTTTCAGTTTGAGAAGATTCATATGTAAATCTGTCGTGTGTGCCTGCTGGAAGCTTGGTTCAAGTGAGCTCAATTAAATACCAACCCAGCATGAATACAACTTTTGCTTCCAGACGCTGCAGTGATTGAAGTGTGACAGAAAGAGCGTGAAAACTGCACATACTGCACACAGATTTATCCTGCTGCTCCAATGGTCTTTTCCTTGGTTGTTTCTTCCCCTCTAAATAAATGTATTTGGCTACATGTTTGCTTGAGGGGAGTCAGTTAGATACAAGAAAAACTTCACAGGTGTCTTGTATTTCTAGTTACTTCCTAAAGGTTGCACCTGGTTCATAAATGGAACAGTGCTGATGCTAAGGCCACATCAAGAAAACCTCACAGCAAGAGCAAATAAGATCTCTGAGTTCACACAGGTTTTTTTTTTTAATCTTCAACCTTTATTGATACTGTATCCATATTAATTATGTATTTGTCACTTTTTAGCACTCCCACTTTGTCTTTCTTTCCAGTGCTGTAATGCTTAGCCTTGCTTCTTTCTTTCTTTCAGATCATTGATAAGGAGACTCCTGACAGCAAGGGTTGGGGGTTGGGTGCACATTAGAGCTTAGGAGATGTCTCCAGCACATCCTTATTAGGAGCCATATCCAGATGGAGCACATACCACAAGCCTTTTGAAAACATAGGAGAGTTATGATAAGGAGAGAGAGAGAGGAACAGAATAATCCCCAGTGTAAATCTCAGGGCACCACATCCACTGGAAGGCAACAGATCCTCCTAGCATTCCCAGGAGATTGCATATTATTTTAATTAAGCTTATGCCATCTGCTTTTCTATTTTGCATTTTTAATTTCCCTTCTCTGGTCTGAAATCCCTACCTAGACAGTCTGTGTCTGTCTTTCCTAGCAGTCATGACATTAGTTTGTGTTAAAACAGAATTGGCAATGCGGAAATAGGTTGGAGTGCTGTAAAACTGGCAACAGGTAGGATGAGGGGTTGTGGCAGAGGCAAATTCATCAGTGCATCCACCACACTGGGAGCCTGGCAGTAAAGGTCCTGTATGTCTGTCTGCAGATGACCATGTGGGAGAGAGGCAGAAACACCCACAGCAGCCTTCAGCCCTCCAAGGTGCTTGTGGCCTTAGATATAAGCACCTCTTCTCCTTGGATTAGATAGGGAATAAGGCACTGTTTTTGGAAGGTTACTCAAATGGTTCATAAACATATGTGAAAACTGAATGTCTAAGCTAAAGAAACTGAATCACACCTCAAGGAAGTTACTGGAATGCTGTTCACTTAGACCAAGCAGAACTGGTAGGGTTAAACAGCAGCAAAGACACTGTCACAAGGACATAGAGAATGGTGTTCCCTAGTGTGTCTGACTTGGACAAATCTAATTTGTGACTGAGTCCCATCTTGGAGATTGAAGTGAACAGAGGATATAATCCATCAGGGGACAGCAGCTGATGACATGTCTGTGTTGTTAGCTCCTGCCTTCCAGCCTACTGCAATGTCAGGTACTGAATTGCTGTGTGATCAGGGAGGAATAGTACCAGGAATAGTCCGAACTACCAAACCCTCGGGGTTCAACTTAAGAAAATTGGTGCGTTTCTGGCCGAAACTTTACAGAAGGTCTCTGATCCCAGTAAACAACAGACTGCCCCACGTGGCTTCTGAGATTGATCTTTCAGTTGGTGTAGGTTTTTTACCCCTTCCCCCGGGGTGGGGTATGTGTTCAGAATTTGTCTTAAGACTCCCCATCGAAGAGCCACAAAGCACACAGCAGAGCAACTTATCCCAGTGCTGCCCAAAAGGATGCCATGCTCAGAGATCCCCTTCCAGGACTACTCTTGCCTCAGGTCAAGATGCCAAACTGGGAAGTGCAGTCACAAACAGAGCTGGCAGCCAGCATCATGTGTAGGCTGAAAGGTTGTGTATTTGCCCCCATCTGTGGATCCTTTTCTGCATCATCACTTCCCTGTCTGCTCCAAAACTTGTGACTTCTGAAGCTTTTCATACAGAAAACAGAATAATAAAGGGGAAGTTGAAGTAGACCAGACAGATCAATGCCATTAGTATATCATTTTCTCAGTATTTCAAGTACTATACTATTCCCAGTTGCTCTTCTGTAACAAGGTGATTAATGCTAATTAGGTACAGCAGCTGATGTTTCTGGGAAGATGCTCTGTAGGTAAATTAAGGAAAGATTTTATAAAAAGACTCTTAACTCTTAAGCTAGGTCCCCAGGTTCCAGCTCTGTTGACAGAACTGCAGATTTTCATATCCATAACTGTTTGCATGGTGACCTCAAGTGACATCATTACATTAAGTGCAAAAAGCCATTTTGCTTCCTTGGGAGCACCCATTTCCTTGAACACTGTCTGTGCACTGTGCGGGGGGAAGGGCGGGGCAGAAGCCAGAGAGCAGGAGCAGTACAGCACTGCTATTGATTTTCTTCATGAAGAAAGAAGTTCAGCCCACCACTCAGAAGTCTCATTGAGCTTGGGAGAAATTTATTTAAAGATTTTTTCATCTCTTATTACTCCTTCCCATCTATAAGATAAATTGTATACACAGATTTATGGTAGCATCCTTTATGTAGGATATTTCCAGGCTCTTTTTGGAAAGAATGAGAGAGTGAACAGCTGCATCACATTAAGGCTAGTAGGGCTGTCTGCAGACAAAGCTGCAAAGATAAGGGCAGAAAACCAGTTCTGACAGGCATATTATTGCAGATTAGTTAGAAGGGGAGTAGAGGGGTGCAAAGAAAGAGGTGCCTGAGACAGGCTTGGGTAAAGAGTAAAATCGTTCAGACAAACTGGAACAAAGCAATCACTGGATTTCAGCAGAGAGATCCAGGCAGCAGGGAATGTGTGAGGGAGTGAGACAGAGGGAAGAGAGGTTCCAGTCAGCAAATGCCAGGAGCAGAGCACGAGCACATGAATATGGGAATGATGTGGCATGAAGTTCACCAAATGACTTGGCTTTTTGTATCACTGTAATTTTGCTTGATTTGTTATGCCACTGCACCAGGACTTCGCTGGCCTTGCCCATACGTGGAGTGCACATACTCTACGGTATGTGCACCTCTCCCATGACACATACCTGGGTACCAACACATCTCAACACAGACTCACACCCACTCACATCTTGTGTTGCACACAATTTGCTTGTCTAATACTCCTTCAGGTAAAAAGTCACGAAGAAGGAAGCTGTAATGTAAGTGGATAATTTTGGGGTGTTACCTGGCTGTTCTTTAGCCAGTCCATATTTTTATGCTAACCTACAGTGTGATAGTCTAGGAAAAAGAGCTAATCCTGAAGATACTATTTTATTTTATATTGAGAATGGACCAAAGCATCCAGAGTCTGAATGGAGGTTTTATGCCTGAAGGAGAAGCCCAGAACGTCAAATTACAGGTTCTCTTCTATGTCTGACCCACCAGTCAAATTACCTCAAATATGAGAAGCGCCTCAGAAGGTTGTGAGGAAAACCAAACTGAGCAAATTATTGGGAGTCTCTGATAGAAAGGAGAAAAAAAATCAGTAGTAGAAGCAAGTAGTGATGACAGTGAAAAGTACCTGGCCTAGCAAAGCCTAACCCCAGCAGGCAGCACCACACAGTGGTCTGTTCAGAGGTCTCATTACACAAGTACGTGTTACTCTCATCACTGTTTCCTGTGAAGCATGTAGAGAACTGGTTTAAAAGAAAGAGGTCCCCAGAAGTTTACAGCTTGTTTCTGACATTAAAAAGATGAACAGCAGCTGAGATGATAAGCCTGCCTGCTCAGATGTTGATATCTTCAAAAAAATCAACTCAGAAAAGGGCAGTAGTATTCTGGCTATATTCTGGCTCCTCCAAGTCTCGTGTCCTTAAATGTAGGTTCCACCACAGTGTAACATTTCCCCAGTTCTGCATTACCCAGGTGTTACTGTTTCTATAGTTCGTCCTGATGTCTCCAAAGGTAAATGAATTCCTACCTAGCAGCTGAGGGAAGCAAGTATAGGCCAGTATAATTAATGTAAATTGGCTCCAGGACAGACCACAGCATCTACAGACAGTGTTGGGTGATGCATTTATTTCATGTGTTTGATTTATTAATGATGAGCCTTAAACTGTACTTGATGGTTAATTGAATTTGTTCTGATTTTCAAGTGGTGTGGGCTCCCATTTTGTCTTCTTTGTGCTGCATTCTCAGCTCTTAACAGGGAAAGATTACTGTCTGCTTATTGAATATGGGGACTAAAATGCTCCATCAGCAGATCAAGTTCTATGAAATAGAGATACACTTCTCAAAGGGAAGGAGCATGTCCTGGTATAGTAAGCTCACTGCAATTCTTGGTCTTTAGCTGCTATCCTTATATACAGAGGATGTGTTTATAGCAACCTGAAAACTTCATGTTGCTTCTCTGAGATACTAAAGGATTCTTTGGAGAATCAGAATTCATAAAAACACAGAAACCTTGATATGCCACAGCAGGAGAGCTGAATAGACAAGGATGTCATCCATATAATGTGTCCTATCAGTAGCAGCGCTCTTGTTAGGTAAGGGTAACATGGTGGTCCTGGATGCAGACTTCCTGAGCATGAGCAGAGGCATACCCAAGGAACCCTTCTTCTGTGACCCTAGTCTTGGTTCCAGGCGGAGCAGACAGTGTTACATCCAGCTGTGCACAGCAGAGCCTCATTTTTCCTGACCCAGCCAGCAGTGCAGCCAAAGCACCACCTGCAAGGCCCAGCTCTAATGTGGTGGGTAGGGAGATATGCTACAATAAGTGTTTGTTGCAGCAGCTGCAAAGGACAGTTTTTGTCCAGTCAGCAACAGTCACATTTCATCATGTCCATCAGTTTTGGACCAGAGGTCTAGGGAGGAGTAATTCCCAAAGACAGGAGGCAGCACAGAAGAAACCACTCTGTAATTTCTTCACAGGAGGAGAGCTGGTTGAAGATATAGACCAGCAGGGGCCTGTGCTGCGCACATGTTTTCTGGGTTAGACTGGTAGAAGCAACTCAGCTTCAACTGTTGTCAGCGTCTCAGCCTCTTACACCAGGCAGTGCCACTGCTTTATGGAGAAGCTTTAGGAGTGGGAATTAAGCTGTAGCAAGGATAGCAGGACTAAAATGGCCTCTGAAGCTTCAGAGTCCTGACTGGGACTAAGAGGAAATTTTACCTGTTCCCTGACAATCACTTCATTCCTGATAGGACCAGAGCAGTGACCTCTCCAGGCAAGACCACAGCCTTCCTGCTCTGCCATGTGTAAAAAGTCATTTGGCACCTGTCTGTTTCTTTCAAACCTCAGTCTTTTGGCACAGCTTTTCCCTTGTTCCGCTTGGCAGTCATGCTCTGTAAAGTGGGGCATACTGAAGGAAAATAAACATATTTTTACAGATATCACATGTTTACCATGATAAAATTTATTTAAGAAAAAAGTCACAGCAGTAATTGGACAGTCTGATCCCATTTCTCCAGCTGTTAAACACAACTATCATTCAAAAAGCTTTAAGTGGTGCCTGCATCATGGCTGAATAGCTTGTGCTGAGGGTATGCTTTTCTGCATCACTCATGGAAATGAGAATTTGCAGCCTGGTACTGTGCAACATAGCTGTGGTCTCCTTTTTGAAACATTTTCCAGAAGGAAAAACAGGAATTGTTGATCAAATTTTAAAACGTTTGAGTACTGTCCAAACTCTCTTTCTATAACTGACCTATAGGAAAGCATGCCTAATAGACAATATGCTTTCTCCAGGTCCAGTTACAAGTGGAAAGGAGAGGTAACACCTACATTCTTGGCAGATAGATCAAGTCTTTGTCAAATAATCATCTCCAGCCTGTGTAATAATTGTATTTGTTTGTGTCTGCCTCCTACTAGTAATAGACTCCTGTTCTCTTCACACTACTTTGCAAACTGTTCCTCTCCCAGGCTTCCTCCCACTTTCTGTATCAGTGAAATCATACATCCTTGCTTATAGAGACTGCACAGCTGAGCCGTTTTTCTCAGTCAATCCTGCCTTCCTTCTTCATCATGTCCCTTTCACCTGTGAACTCTGCCCAAATTTTATTTTCCTTAGCTCTCTGCCTTTCTTTATCCTACTTGCTGCTTACCCTGAGAGGAGCTTGAATTGATTCAGCCTAAGTCTTTGTGAATGTTCCAACCCTTTGTCTCGTAAAGTAATACTGTTTGTAATACAGTAAAATAAATCCTCTACGGGGCTTTAAGATAACTCTACTGTAAACCCCAAACCATCTAGTTTTTTGCTATAACTTTGCTTTTTCCTGCCTTCTGCTCTAAATTGAAGGCAATCCCCACTTTTTCCACAGAACCCACATGCCTTCTTTTTTTGATCACAGCTGTGAAATCAGTACAATCAAATCAGCAGGTGTCAATGTGTTCTGGAGGAATGGTGCAGTTCTGTCTAGCTCACTAGTCCAAAGCTCATGAGTTTTAAACTGCTTTCTGCCATGCGTAAACTGTGAGCTGGCTGTGAGAAGAAGGTTTAATCACATCAGGTGTTTCAGAGCTGTGGGCTGCTGGCAGCCCCTTTACTGCAACTCAGCTCCCAAGTTTCACAGGTGCCAGAAAACAGCTCCACTCTGTTCCCCAATCACTACCCAGCCTGAAAGTAAGAGCTGTTTTTCAAAAAAAGGGAAAGATTATCTATGAATTGCTTTAAATACTCATTCTAGAAGTAGAAAATTGGGAGAATAGATGAAGAGTACAAGTGAGACAATTGTACTTTGTATAAGTTCATCTGAGAAACCATGTTTGACATGCTAAAAATGTGTATTGAACAGGGCAAGCATAGTAAATATTTAAAGTGATGCTATCAAGCATAGGTGGTTTGCATTCATGATGAAGGCTGCCTTTAAAATTTGGATTTTCAGGTTTGCTTACATTTATTAAAAGAAAAGTATCCTGGGCTTAGACTCCCTAGTAAATCATAGTACTATTTTTTTTTAAGTTGACTAAAAAAAAAAACGTATAACTGATGGTTCCAGAATTCTTCACAAATTCATGTCTAATTCACAAGGTGGTTTTGACTGTAAAAAGTCCAGGAGACTCAAGTCACAAAGCAGCTATGCCTGTTTTAGCTACTGACTTTCAGCCAGAACATGAAAGACTCAAGTTCAGTGTCTTTTTCTGCCTGAATGCTTCAGCTCTAAGATTGAAGTGTGGCTTTATGTAGCCTCTGATCTTTGGGGCAGGAGTTGAAGCAAATTGTGAAAGCAAAATTTTGGCGTAGTTATTTCTGTGCAGGCAGATGTCATGTTTTTAGTTCCTCCAAGCTCACATAGCTGACTCACATCTGCCTGTGTGCAGAAAAGCTACAATATGCCACAGGCCTTGAATTTGACTTTGGGTTCTTTGGGTTTCCTGTCCTTCGTTGGAAGGGGATGATCAATGAAAGGAGATGATCTTACCTCCTTTGTTGGCAATGTTCTTCTTTCTATCTGCAATTAAACATTCCTGGATACTGGGTAGTTCCCATCTCCCTGGAAATCAGAGTCATGATTGGAGAAGGCTGCGGCTGTTCTGGGTCTCATTGACAAAGTGAATTGAACCCTCTACAGCACATTAATCTGACCTAGAACTAGGCTGTAATCTCCTCTGCTTCAAAGCAGGGCAGATAGAGAACAGGGAAAGGGCAGGGCTAAAGGGAGCAAAACACCGTGCCAGTTGTCTGCATTTACCTGGTTATACCATCAGATGGGACATGATCGGGATAATCTTGAGAGTTCTGAGGAAAAGCTTTATGTGAAACTTCATCTGTTCTATTGAGAAATGATAGCATCATGGCTGAGCTGGCAGTAAGTTTTCTGGAGCATCAGTGGGTACTTCGTTCTCAGCCTGTTACTTTTCTCACCTTACAGAAATCCTTTTTCACCATGAGGACAGTCAAGCGTGCAAAATGTTTTCTGGAGAGATCATGCCATCTTCAACCCTGAAGGCTTTGAAAATCTCATTGAATAAAGCTCTGAGCAGCCCAGTCTAATCCCATAGCTGATGTTGCTTTGAGCAGGACTAGAAACCTGTGATCCTGCTTCTGGTTAGGACCCCAAGTTGTTTTTTTAAGACGTCATATAGTTTCTGCTCATTACAAATAAAAAAAAAGAAACCAAACATGAAAAAAAAATCTGTCTAGTTAGACTTTTGGATTCCCAGCATAACCACGGCTGGATTTGCAGAGGTAGACTTAGATGACTTCCATGAACTGGTATAAAGCAGTCCTCTGGTATGTCCCCTGGTAAACAAGAAAAACCCAATTGCTGCTGCTTGATTTTCACTTCATTATAAATGTTCTTTTTTAAGTTTTAATTACTGCTTTTTCTTTTTTTCTCTTTTAATTCACCAAGCCTTCTTGACTGTTTTTGAAAACATGTTAAAATTAATTTTCTCTTTTGCTTGTATCTCTTACTGACTACAGTGCAGAGACAGGGAGATTGGTTCTTTTACAGATATGCTTCCTAACTTGCATTCGTCAATGCTGGATTATTTTGTAATATGAGCAAGTAGCTGATTTCTTCTACCTACTCTGTCCTAGCAAAACATTGCGGCATTACTATGGGGCACTAACAAAGTGTACAAAGCAGAACCAAATTGAAGTGTTTATGCATGTGTTTGTTTGAGGTGGAAATCAAGCAGCTACTAAGGTGGCTGTGCAACACCTCCGTTTTGTAGACCAATTTGAGCTCTTTGCAGCGTTGGTCATGTCTCAAGTATCCTTTGAGAAATGCACTTTTATCTTAGATTGTCAAAGGGATTCTTTTCATCTGTGATCTGGATTTTTAAGGGGATTTGCAGAAAGAGATCATGACCCAGAGGCTGGTTGTTGCACACAGATCCCTACCTGCTGCATGCCACAAATAATGTAAGAAAACACAGAAGAGAAGCAAATGAGTCATCCCATCCCACATTTCTTCCTTTTTGAATTCCATGCTTTTTTTTTCCTGTAGAATGAGGAAATGGATTTGAATCAAAGAAGATTAAAATCCATCCTGGAGGGTGAGGTTGACTATTTTAATGTGAAGAAGCACTGTTTTGATCTTCTTAAGAAGATTTGAAGGCAGGAGTGGAGGCAGTGGGCAGGTGTTCAAGACTGTTAAATGTATAGAGGTTGCCTTGGGGAAAAGTGAATGTTGGTCTGCAGCAAACTGATGTCCAGAAAAAATAAATACTCCCTTATGGTCCAAGAGTCAGAACAAAGCTAATTGTTCAAACAAAACATCTAACAAGGTTACCGAATACTAAAACTTTTCAAAGGCAGGATGCAACAAAAGAGCAGACCTCATAGACCAGCTCTATAATCCAGAGGCAGGATCACAGAATTGTGAAAAGTTAAACAGAGAGTATTTGAGGTCCCAAAAATGTAAACTCAGGAGTACATGATTTGTAAATGGATATTACAGGGAAAAAAAAGATTATTCTTGACAGTCCTCCAAAGCCTCTGGGGTCTGCTACATACAGATCCTTCTGCCAGTCCAGCAGTGTTGAAGTCACCCAATTGTTTTCAAGTGGTCCCCAGAGACTACCAGAAAATGCCCCTGGGCACTACCCAAGCACTGACTTGTGCTCTTTTATTTCACTTTTCCTTCACATCCCCAGCTCCTTGCACTATTGTTAGATGTTGTTTGATCTTCATGAGGTCTGTTTCATGTGATCAAGTTATGAAGCCAGCAGTAAATCCTAAGTACTATTTTTTCACAAGGTCAGACAAAGTAAGCAGAGTGCATTTAACACTGCAAGTAAAAAAACCAGTTACTTTCCTCACCACTGAGGCCTTTCCAGTGAGCAAAGTGTGTTAGATTTAACCCCCAAATTTATCTCTCCATGTTACTGGAATTTGCCATTACAAAGCACCCTCTCCAGAACAGACAAGCAGGGACACTTTGTTGGAGGTCTTGTTTTTTCCAATTCACTGCTTTTAAGCATGAAATAAATGAAATTCACAGAAGAAAATACTTCCTGGCTGTGTTTCCAGTACAGTTCTCTCCAGAGTGATGTAGAAGAGCAATGGCTCTCTGTGGCTTTTTCACCATTGCTGCAGGCGTGATACTGTCAGAGCTGTTCTGACAGCTTTGTCATAGTGTGGTCAGGGGAGGAGATGGAACTTGCTTTCCTTTATATTTTAGTGGACCCTGGAGACCTGGCAGGAAGAAGCCTTGTTTCTGTCATCAGGCTGAGTCAATATGACTTCAGGCGCCCAGGGAACAGATACTGAAGATAGAAAATGTCTACTTTGAGTTCTTTTTCTGTTTGTTCTCATTTTTTATCCCTATGAGTTCCAAGTCAGGATGTGTCTCCTCAATCAGATGGCTTTGCTGGATTGTTTACTGAGTGATAAGGAAATAGTTTACTGAGTGATAAGGAAATAATGATCCTTACTCTCCTTCTCCCAGTGCACACACTGCCCAAGGAGAAGCTCTGTTGAAGACAGTTCTTCAGATCCCAGTGCCCTCAGATTTTGACTTAAGTGCCATCCCTGGAAAGGATGAGGCTGTCAATCCCTGAGCTTCCTCCATACCTCTGCTGAAGAGAAGTTAAAGGTTTTTTTATTCTCTGAAGCCTTGTATTACCCTTCCACTCACCTCACAAATGCAGCTGTTAGAAGCCTCAAAAACCTGTTGAAAGCAGAGAGTATCTTCTGCCCTGCCTTCCCTCTGCTCACAGCTTTTCCTTTTTCAGCACTGACTGTGCCAGCATCAGTGGGGTGGAGAGGCTGTTCAGAAAGCTGAGTGTTAATGCTGTTTCTGTCTGGGTCTTGGCAAAGACCAGTCTCCTTCCAGCACAGTGTGAGAGGAAGACATTCCATACTTAGTCACTGAAAATGCATGTGTCTGTGTGCACACACCACAGCTCCTCCATCCTCCCTGCACTTGAACTTTTGCCTCAGGGGACCCAGTGTCTCATTCCCAATCTCTCCTGCAGACATCCCCATTCAGAGTGAATTTCTGATGTCACTTCACAGTGAAGTTGTCTTAAGGACAGATAAACCTGACACCTTTGTTTTCTGTCCCCAGGGTAATTTGAGATACAGTATGACCTAAAACTTGCTGATGCTTGCGTGAAGAGAAATAATGAGGCAAAAAAAGACCACAGTTGATGGTGTTAACCTGCATGCAGTTGATTGGCAATGGAAACCTGTGTTCTTGATTCAAATTAGATTATGAATGGAAAATTAGATTCTTTTACAAAAATGCATAGCAAATAGAAACACAGAGCAAGCTTCTATCTTTGCAAAGACTCTTGGAAATGTCAGCCTTGAGATTATACCTCCCTGCTGTCATGTCTTTTGCTTTACATTGGAATCTGCAGGATTTTGTTCATTGCACATTCTGCCTGCTCCATCAGCAATCAGCCAGGATCTTCCCACCATCATCTCCACTTCACCTCTGTCCACCCAGCAGCACAATCTGACTGAAGAGAAGGCAAGTCATTTCTTATAAAGCCCCTAATAAGGTCCCTGATGCTTAAAAAGTCCTTTTTATATCTTGACCCTCTTCACTCCCCTTTTTCATCATTAAATTAAATCCACTTTCACTGTGCTTAGGTCTCTGTATATACAAAAGTTTAAAGCCTGTTGTATATCTTAATTATTGAAAGATAATTCAAACTGAAATTGTAATTAAAAGGAACTGTGCATCACTGGAACATCCACCATTCTAGCTGCCTGTAGTCCTTATGCACAGAATCTCTTTTGTCTTAATTTCCTCAGGCAAGCAACTGAGTCTTCTGTACACACTCCTTAGTCCCTTAGCTCTACTGCAATAAAGCCTTGCTTGCTGACATCCTCGGGCTGTTTCTCTCCTCTTTTCTTCTACTCTTACAACTCTGTTGTTCCTTTCATCTTACCACAGCTTCAGTCGGGCAGCCAAACAGATAGCTGTACAACAATAAACCTTATGTTTGTATGCAGTTGGCAATTTTAGCTCTCAAATGTGCTAAGGGAAGCTGAACGTGTGCTCACTGTGGCCCAACATATACCTTGTGGTGTTGAATTTTAGTTAAATGGTATGCTCTGTCTCACCCTTTGAAAATGTATGGTTTATTCCAATCCTGTAATCCTCCCCTGAAGTATCTATCCTGTGTCTGTAATCCCATTGGCCCAAATCTTATTCCATGCCCACTTGGAATCTCCCTGTTAAGCGTGCCGGTGGGACCAGGCGTTCTCTCTTAGCCCGCTCTCTTGGCCGGTGCTCTCTCAGCCCCTCCCTCCCCCCTCCCTCCCTCAGAAACCATGCTTCTTCCCGGGGTAGGACCCCCAATAAACCCCCATCTAATGAGCACCCTCAGAAGCTCTGTGGAGTCTCCTTGCCTGCCTGCTGCTACCAGCGAACTCACAGCTTGGGCGTCCCCCCAAACACACCACAACAATACCTGACCAAGGCATGCAAGGGGCACAAAAATGATGATAATTCTTGTATTGCTTTTGCATGTCTCCTTCCTTTTCTTTTAGAAATGCTTTAGAAGATCTTTAGCTAATGGTCTTTTGATAAGCAAATCCAAGCTGGGATTTTTTTTCTTCCTTCAGTGCATACAGCTGGCCATTTGGGAGGGAGGTAAAAATGTTGGTCTGCCAGGATTTCTGCCTCAGTGGTTAATTTAGGAGAGAGGGTCAGATAGGAGGGACATGGCAGCTGCAGCATTGCCAGCAGTCTCATTTAGTGCTATGGTGTTGAGAGCAGGCAGCTGGGAAGCAGAATCATGAACCTCCCCTGCCAGCTGTTTAATTTGATTTGCCAATCAAAAGGCATGAGTCTTTGCAAGATCAGGAGTGTGTGGCATGACAGAAGGGTGCTCACATTCAGTCTTGCTAATGCCTGTCTCCTCTTTGCCTAAATTCCCATTTACAGCCCCAAAAAAGCAATGGTATACCTTGCTTAGACCAGCATAGCTTTACCACCCATCCTTTCTGCTTTGAGGCTGCCTGTGGTGAGCAGGGCTGGGGTAACAATTCCATAAACTCAACCTTGAAGGGCCATGCCAGCAGCTGGAAGCTTGTGGTAACAAACCTCTTGAGCACTACTGCTCCATCAAAAAAGGGTAACAAAATCATAAAATACATCAGCATTAAAATACTGAACCATGACATAAACTCATCATCTTGGAGATCTGTGTTGAAAATTGTCATCATCTTTCCCAGCACATTACTGCTTTCTTCGGTATAAGTCAGGCTTTCCCTTGGCCCCTTTGAGCTCTCCAAGCCACTTTGACTGAGACTTCAGCTCAGCAGTGCACATGTCTGATTTCCACCTGCAGGGTTCTGCAGTAGGGGTGGCATCTGTCATCCCCCCAACCCTGCTTCCTCTCCTGCAGCTCTTAAAGCAGCTACAGCCAGAATTTTGTCTTTTGTCTTTCAAGACTCTTTCTCAGGGATTTCAGCAGGAACGTGAGTTTTCTCTGGCCAGTCCTGTTTTCCTCTGCCACTTAGAAGCATGGCTGTGTTTTGCCACCAATCCTTTTGAGAGGTGTAAGGAGAAGGCAGCTGCCAAACCCTCAATCCTGCACCTGTAACATCAAGGAACACGAAACAGTTGATTGCAATCCTCTGCTGTCTAACACCAACAGATACCAACCCTGCCTAGGAAAGGAGACAGAGGATCCCTTGTGGATAAGGAAAGATGTAATAATTTATGATAGCTTTGGACTAATCCCTGAGCCCAGTCCTGATTTCTCTACCAAAGCAGGGCCAACCTGGAGGAGGAAGGTGTCAGCACCCTGCCCTCTGAGCCAAGTCACCCTACAGGGAGCAGGTTGCAGCACCCACTGAGCCCCATCCGTCACAGCATAAACCACAGAACAAAGCCAGAGATGAAGCCATGAGCTTTTGCTAAACTCTCTCTAAAGAAAGAGGAAAAGGCTTCCCACTCCTCTCTAAGGTGAGTTACACCCCCATTCAAAATAGCAAAATGACAGGCCAGGCTCTTGTAAGGTCTCCATCTGCCTTAGATAAACCCTGCCTGCCTCCTTACCGTCTCGCTTCAGAAGACTTCAGAAGAAAGGAGAAGAGAGGAGCAGGAGCCTTTGAGCTGCCCCAGGTATAAGGACCAGGCTAATACTGAGCTGTCCCCAAGGGCCACCAAGCCCCAGTGATCTGGCAGCAGCCCCAGGTGCCACCCAAACAGCTTTTGCAGGTATTTTTGGAGCAGTAAAGAGAAATGTCAGGGCATGCATAACACAAAGGCTCACCAACCCTGCTCTGAGACAGAGTCTGCTATCCCTCTGAAACAGAATTCCCACTGACCTAATTAATGAAGGCTTAATCAGCAGATTGGTTAATCATAAACTTATTAAATAACTAATTGAGCTCTGAGGCCGTATGTCAAATTTCCAAACTGTGGCAGCCCCTCGGAGAAGGGATCAAGTCAGTAATCCTGTTAGGTGAGCAGGTTGCTGTGTGGGACAGCTCTCCAGCGGAGCAAAGTACCCAGGACTGCAGCTCATTAATTGAATAGCAGGAAGTGGCACCCTGAGCTGTACATATCCTGTTCTCCTGTAGAGTTTCATAGTAAACAGGCAATTCATCCACTGAAACAATGCCTGAAAGTCCGCTTATGGTGAGCAGAGTAATTGGAGGGTGACGTGGCCTGCAAATATTCTGCTCACTATTAACTCTCCTTCTTTACCTTTTCCAGGGAAGAAAACAGTAATGTTAACCAGCCTAGTTGCCTGCCTCCATCTGCTTTCATCTTACTAGACAGAAAATACAGAATTTTGTTTGAAATGTATAGGTTCATGGAAACCAAATGCAGCAGATGATAAAGCAGAATGGATTAAATATATAACATTTTTGCTGCTAAATAAAGCCAGAAACATGTACTGTCAGCTGCAGTTCACTCCTGGTAAAAGAAAAGGCCAAGAGTCCTTTCCAAGCATGATGCTGGAGTCAGCAGGCTGTGAGTCCCTTCTAAGCTTGTGTGCTGCCTGGGGAATTATCACTTAGGGCTTTATTTGTTTTGCCTAGTGATAGAATTCAGTAAGTCATTCCAAGCGGAGCTATCTGCCAGTCAGTGAAAGCTTTCTCAATGACAACATATTAAAATATTTTAATTATTATTTATTATTTTATTATTATTTTTAAATCTGCAGTTTATTTAGGCAATATAACACATTCACTCTCCCACCTTTGGCATGAAAGGGTGGACATTTGACTAAGTGTCTATGCAGTTCAAGCCTACTGATATCAGATTATATTAAAAGTGTTTTTTTATACAAATACACACTGTATGATGATATCCTGTGTAACCAAATGCTGTGAATATTCAGCTAAGCAAGTTATACTACTACTTCCTAAATATGCAGCACATTTAGTACATGCACCAGTAACCTTAATGCTTCTTCACAGAACATCAGAACTCATAAAAAATGTGATGTAGGCACTAATATTATCCCTGTGTATCTGTAGATGGTGCCTATAGCATAAGCGATGTTTTAAATTAATTGAACTATTTAAATGAAGTGAGCTAAATTGCTCCTTTTTTTTTCTCTTTGTTCTTGTCTGTTATACCATTTAGAAAGGTCAAGCAAATGGCTTTGACTTAAGCCTAAGTTCACTTGAGTAAAAATAATGAGGGGGAATTTGTAGATGTTCTCCCCAGGTTAAGTAAATTAATTCTCTTTGTCCCTTTAAAATACATTAAAAGAGAGCATAGCTCAGTTTTATGGATTAGGTCTTTAAGAGATCGGTTTGTAAACAGAAAATTTTTAGCTGCGCTTGTCAGGATGCAAGTCCTTCCCCAGATATCTAACTTTGTTCTTCTGGCTGGCAGGTAAAATATTCTTTGAAAAGTAAATGAAAATACCATGTAAGTCCCTTTCTGAAGGTAAATGTGGAAAATGAAAAAAAAATTACATTTAAATATCGCCAGTGCTGTTCATATATTCCAGTTTTGACAGTGATAAATGGAATCCTTCTATCCAATATTTTTCAGCCATTAGGAATAAAAATCTCAATCCTTTAAAATTAAGTGAAAAGCACATGCTGAATGAGAACAAAATAAATGCCCTTGTGAGGTAGGAGCTGTGACAATAGATGCCTTTGAAATCAGTACAGAAAGATGTTGAAAGATGAAGAGAGATTAATTGCTGCCTGCTGCTACGCAGTCGCAACCTGTCTGCATAAAATGGCTGCAGAGACAGCTCGAGCAGAGGACTGGGAGCAGGAATCCAGGTTCTGTGCTCCCCTGCTGCCACAGATCCTCTACATGGCTTTAAGGAAAACAGTTCTGTAGTTTCTACTAGCAGTAAAATACAACTTAGTATTTTACAAAGATGATTCACTATTGTATTAAGCCATGAAGAGGTAAAATGTTCTGTGTTGTTCAAAACAATGTTGATTTGGCTTGTTTGTTTTTGTTGTTTTGTTTTTTTTTTTTTACTGAAGTGTACAGCCATGAGGTTTTCATTGCAGGAAATGACCTACTCTCTTCTGGTGCTAAGCCAAATAGTGGGGAGAAGCAGAGAAGCCATTCCTTCCCATAATTACATGAGAGTCAGAAACTAAGATGTGGGGCTGGGATAGCCTGGCTCGGGGATGAGGACATGCTGCTGGAACATAAAGCTGCTTTTGGAGATGTGTGGTTTAAATAGATGATAGCTTTGGCAGGGACTGGAGCACTCCTTTACACATTCTCCTCAGTGCTAAGGAATAGTGTGACGGTTTTGGTGTGTTTTCTGAAGGGAAGTGCAAAATAACGTCATCCAGGTCCTCAGAAACCTCTCAGTGACTTGCACAGGCAGCATTCTAGCTAAGCATTACCTCAGAATGTACCCTGCATTGCTGTGCATGCAATGCACTGGCTGTTGCTAATAGTAGCTCCCATGAAGTTAAGCGCTGAATCCTTGAATAGATACAAACCTTAACTTTGTACTCCGTAGGTAATTTATCAGTTCTAGATCAGACTTCTGGGAGCTGAAGGGAGCTTAAAATCACTCCCAGCCCAGTGGTGTTTGTGCCAGTTCTCAGCCATACCAAAGGCATAGAGCAGCAGCCAGATTCACAGGACATATAGAAATGCTGCTATTTGATCTTTAAAACCTCGTCCAAGAGGAACCTTGGAAGACAGAGTCATACACCAGTTCTTTCTATCCAGTTCACACAGCTGGAGTTAGAAACTATTTTCCCCAAGTTTGTCTGAGTCAGAAAAATAACATGCTTCAGCTAAGAATACCATGTCTCACCCAGGTTGGTAGTTGGGTGACATTGCTCTCTGACCCTTGCTATCTGAACAGTCTTTTCTGAAACCAGTGAAACAATATCCTTATTCACATGGCCTATCCTGAATAATCAGTGCTGATACCTGGCCTGTATCAGCTTGAAATTGTATTCCCTGGGTTCACAGCAGGGGTCTGGCTACAGATAGGTCCTTTGTGTTTTTGCTACACCTGTTCAGTAAAAACCACTTTTCTTTTGCCGTTTTTTTTTCAGTGCAGGTAGGCACAACCATCAGCTGCACTAATGCCAGCCACATGGTCCAATTTACACTCCAGGGAGCACTGGGATCAGCATGGTCCTAACACCTAACAACTTTCTTACACCTTCCTGTCTATGCAGCCTGCAGGCAAAGCACAAATTTATATACATACCCTGAAATCCTCTCCAAGTAGTGACAAAGTCCTCACTGACAAATACGGTCTGTCAGAGGTGAAAAGTAAAGATTTCAGTGTTACCTAGATTCATGCTTATGTCCCCCAGCTTATCGATGCAAGTGAACTGAAATCAAGACTTGGGCTTGAAGAAGCTATGGACAGCATTTCATTCTTTCTCCTTTCATTTGCTCATGAATCTGTTCATCATTCAGCAGAATTTGAGCAGACATATTAATTTCATTTAGCATGTAATTTAAATTCTCATCTTACTTGAGAAATTAGAATTCATCAGGGAATCAGAATCTCAGCCTCAGAAAAAAATTTAGGTGATTGTGAGGGACACAGAGAGAAATACATCCCAAAATCTCATCTCATCAGCCTTGAAAATGAAAAAATACAGTTCTGTCACACAGGATTAATTTCTCTTTGTCTTTCCACTTCAGCAAATCCCATGGGTCCACACTCCTCTGTTCTCGTAGCAGGAAGCTCCATCTTCTCCTGGTCAGGCAGGTTCACAAGCAGTGGAGTTACTGAGGTCCAGGCAGCTGTTCTCAGCAAAGAGACTGGAGCAGTCAGCATCTGCTTGTTCCACCCCGCAGTGCAAAGGAGGCAAATCAGCCTCATCTACCATAAAACAGTGTTTGTGCCAGTCAGGCTGCCTCAGCTGAGGGGGCTGCAGGCAGTCAAGCACAGTGGCAGTGTGACAATAGCATCCTAAACTACTCTCCACCCACCACTGTCTGATCATTGCCAGACTCACCCACTATCTTGGGACAAATGGAAATGCGGATTTGGGGTGTCTGATTCTTCAAATATCTCTTCAGCATAGTACAGTGTGATGTTCACCAGATTCTGCATTTTCTGCTTTGCCTCATGTCACAAAAGGAGCAGCTCCACAGGCAACTCAAGCATATGACTACTTTTGGTATTTCTGTTTTGAGGAAGATAACAGGCAAAACCAAGGCCACCCCTACATAGCAACATGCTCCAAACAAACTGTTCAGCATTTCTTTTATTAAAAAAACCTTGGAAGTTATTAAAACTGGATATTATTTTGCTTAAATGCTGAAACCAGAGAAATAATTTTAAGGATTCATTCAAGTCAGATTTTTAGTTTAGACACATTCACATTAAGTCCATTCTGCTTCCCATGCTCCATTACTATTTTCTCTCATCAAAAAGCAGCTAGACACACCCCCCCAGTTGAACAGGTAACCATTTTAGATTGCACTAAATCATCTCAAGCAATGATTGAAATCATTCATTAGGCTGTAGATGTTCCCATGATAAGGTGAGATTTCATCCCTCTCTTGACTCTCTTTAAAGAGGATCCCTCTGTGCATGTGTGTCTCTTGTCAGCATGCAGTTATCCGTCCATCCACCCTCTGACACATCCTGCATAAGGAAGGTGAGTGAATACTGGAACAGGGACAGTTTGCTGAGTGTTTGGCATGCTGAGGCACCTTCTTATTAATTTTGCAGGCTACTATAATAGGAGACCACTGCCAGACAAGACACAAGGCTGGGCCACTTGTGATACTGATTGTGCCTGCAGCATGCATTTCCTTTGCTACTTTACACTTGGGTGTTACCCCTGCCTTACTGAATGCTCCATAGTCTGCTTGGCTGTGATCTTGTCACCAGCAGAGCTTACTCTGAAGCAGCACTTGTAGCACATGTTCAATGGCTCATGTGGAGTCAGCAAGCAGCACAGGCTAGTGTGGGGCTAGGAGGAAAGCAATGGTTTATTCTTTAAGCAGATGCATCTTCCCTAAAATGATTTTTATGTCGTAAGGGACAGAGTGTCTCAAAGATGAAGTGACAAGGTGAAATAAAGGAGGGGCAAGATGTGATGTGGTTGGCAGATCAAGATGAAAGGCTGTTCCCCATGCAGTATATGAGTGTCTAAAGGATCCTGGACCCCCTCCTCACATACACACACATGCACTCACGTGCTACATATGTTCTTCTTCTGACACAACATCCAGGATTAGCTGAAGTGGAACCAGTGCAGCCAAATTCCCCCATGAGTCAGACTGACAGCACAGCTGTCTGTGTTCTTCAAGTTCTCCACTGAAACAGAAAACTACTGCTTTGCTTCACTCAAGCATGGAGACAAGTAGATTGTCTGTGGTGGGGTGACCCTGGCTGGACAGCAAGAGCCAATCAAAGCTTCTCTATTACTCAGCTGCACAGAGGAGTGAAAACAAAACAACAACATGGGCTTTCCACAGGGTCACAACCTCTTTCAGGCACTCACCTGCTCTGTTGTGGCATCCTCCATGCACTGCAGATGGATCTCTGCTCCCTTACGGACCTCCAGGGGCTGTGAGGGTACCTCACTGTGGGCTGCTGGGGAATATGTTCTGGTACCTGAAGGAGCTCCTCTTCCTGCTTCTGTACTGATCTGGGTGTCTGCACGGCTGTTTCTGACACACTCTCATGCCTCTGTCTGGCTGCAGTTGTGCAGATTGTTCTCCCTTTCCTAACTGTGTTATCCCAGTCTCTCTACCACCATTGCTAATGGGCCCAGCCATGACCAACAGCAGGTCTGTCTTGGAGCCTGCTAGCATTGGCTCTGTTAGACACAGGAAGCTTCTCACAGAACCCACCTGTGCAACCCATCACCCAACACAGTGATCCTGCTAATGATCAGACAGGATCTTCAGACTCCTAATTGAATGTGTTTTGTAGTGTCAAAGGCACACACAAACTGCTTCATACCCTTCCAGTCTTCCCTGCTCTATCCTGCTTCTTGAAGGAAGCTTCTGTCTGGAAAATTAGTGAAAAGCCAGAAGGAACCTGGCTGTGGTTAAGGCTCCCCTGTCTGTTTCAACCCTGCTGATGATTGCCCATGAGCCATCACATCTGCACTCACACTGTATTCAGCCCCCTGTAACAATTTCATCAGCACTGTAAAGCATTGGCAGCTTGTCTTAGTGCTGTGTATTTGTGGTCAGCACTGGAGCTTCTTATGGAGATGAGTAGAAATCAGGTTGTATTTAGTGTTGCAAGTATTTGCCTCCATAGTTTCGCTTTATCTCTCTCTGAACAGCAAAATTCACTTGCCCTGCAAACTACCAGCCTTTTATTCTAGAGACAGAGGTAACCACTGCATTTCCAAGTTCCGTAGTGAGAAATTACTCTGATTTAAGGTTTTGATTTCAGTCTTGAATCAGTCTCTCAAGCTGCTCAAGCCAGAGTGAGTTATTAATCCAATCCTTTTCCTGCCAAGTTCCATATGCATTTATTCACCTCTGCTGTCAGCAGGAGCAGGCTGGGTATGGTTTGCAAGTGTATGTACTCTTGTCTCCATGTTCCTCATCATCACAATCTCTAGGCATGCCTGCTGCTTATGTCTCCCTCAAGAAAGGAAGCCTTGGATATGTGTACCCCTGCTCTGACATGTGAGGAAGGGAAAGTGTTGGCTCACCTTGAAGTTGGCACACCATAGAGGCATGCTCCTTTTCCACAAGTGAGAAAAGCTGCTCTTCTCTCCAAGCAGAAATAAAATCTGCAAAAGGAAAAAAAACCACAACCCAACAACAGAATTCACACATTGCAGGAAAGGACAAAACAAAACAAATTCACTATTCAGGTTCTTCAGTAAGAAGTCTGGTACACCTCTTATTCAGGCACGCCACAAAAGTAGTTTCCAGCATTTTCTCACATTCTGGAGATTTTTTTTTTAAACTGGTTTCATTCCTGCCTTACTGTCTCCATGCTCAGCTTTTCCATACAAGCCTTGCCTGCCATTGCACGATGAGGTTGGGGCATTTAGCTCAACTTTGTTGACTTACTGGTAACTCAACACAACTGATCTTCGACAAGAAACGAGGAAGGACTTCGAATCAGAAAATTTGATATCAATTTCTATACATCCCTTGGTTCCCATCCCATCCCATCCAGAGCCATATTAGTACAGCACAGTATTGGAGTCCATGCAGCAACTAGCTGCAGACAGACACAAGGTCTGTGCCCATTGCCTGCCTCAGCTGGGTTTCATCCAGAAGCTCCAAGACTTTACAGGCTTTGAGAACCAGATTTTAGTGTGTTGCTGTCAACAGGCTGCTGTGAGTGAGGGTAGATTAGTTTTAGTCCCTGATGACCTTGGAGAAAGTGGGACATAGCTCATCTGGCCTTTGCACCATCCCTTCATAAGGAGTGGCAAGCTCATGTCCTTTGCTGTTAATTCTGCTGTGCCTTTTGACACTATCAGATCTGGGTTTCTTCTTATGGCAGCCAGCTAGGCTGCTGGTCTAATTTTGCTTTTCCCATTGCTGTGTCCTATGCAGAGAAGCAGAGGGAGCTGGCTCGGAAGGGGTCCCTGAAGAATGGCAACATGGGAAGCCCAGTTAATCAGCAGCCCAAGAAGAACAACGTGATGGCACGAACAAGGTAAAGGACTAGTGAAATATCAGCAGTCATGCTCTGAGCTGCAATCCCTAATGGTCCTGAGGTGGTCAGGGACGGTGTTCATTGCATTTGCCTTCTGTCAGCCGCGCTGCAAGAGCAGTGGTGGCCCTTCCTGGAGCTGGGGAGCTCAAATACTCTCTGTTGTGTTGCATCCCAGCCCCGGGAAGATGCATGGACAGTTGAGCCCAGGTGGTAGTGTAGCCTGTAGAAGGCAGAGGCAGCCCAGCCAGGTTAAAATCAGGGAGTTGATAGAGCCTACCTGCAGGTTCTGAGTAACACCTAATCCTGCCAGTGGGAGAAGAGCTGTGTTGCTTCATGAAACACAGACTGGTTTAGAGCTTAGTTCTGTCTTGGTTGTTTTTGTCAATGTAAGTTCCACTGTTCCTTTTGATAGTGGCCTGTTATGCTACTGACAGATTTAATGAAGGTTTGTAAATAATCCGTCTCTGTGTGACTTTCTATACACTTTTTCCACCCTTGGAACAGCATGGTCACACTTTGCTGGAGATGCTTTGGAAGAGCTCTCTAAGAGAGTATTAGGCAATACTGCAACTTGCTGTAAATAAAGACATTCTGAGCTGGATATTTTCTTTTCTTTTTTATCCATGCAGACTTCAGTATACCAATGTATTACTTACCTATGTTGAGAAGGGAGGAAACCCTATGACCCCACAGGATTGCATGCTTTGCATGCTGCTAGAAAGGTGGCAGGTTTTAATGGAGGACCTCACTTAAAATGATATAGGAATCTGTGGAATGCTGGAAGTTTACTGATGAATGGGAAAGTTGCCTGGATTACCATATATTAAGTAGAATAGGAGCTGCAGATCAGAGCCTCTCTATATGCAATGTATCTGAAAAATGAGATTTCTTGTTCACACTAATTCCCCAGACCCAAAATATTAGTCATAAATCCTGGCAGGGCCTTGTCAACTTTTAACTGTAAGCCCCTGAAATACAGGGGGAATATGCTGCATTGCTTCCTCTCTGTGTTCAGGTGTTGAGGCCCTATAAAAGAGCCAGACTCTTCATGGCAGCAAGAAATTCAAGAACTGTGCTCAGCTGTGTTTTCCATGATCACTGGTCCTACTTATCTTCCAAGTACATTCTGGAAAAACTTGTTTTCTTTTGGCAATAGGCTGCAAGCTACCATCCTGAGAGGAATGATAGCACATTTGCTGCTTGAGAGGTTTATAAACACTGAAATTAGTGGAGGAAGATAATAAGGGAGAGAAGCTGGGATAAATACAAGTATCTACCTGTAACATTAGTGAATTTTCCATGGAGAGATTGTTGTTTCCAAGCTGCTGATGGAAAGAGCAGAGCAGTGACATCTATTGACAAAAGATTTCAAACAGCCAGCTCAGTTTTATTTCACTTAAGGACATCTGAGCACCTCTGAATGCTTCAGTCTGTCTTGCCACAGACACGGCAACACCAGCAAGGCAGAAATGCCGCAAGCTTGTTCAAGCAGGTTTTCACAGGGTAACAGTTGCAGTATAATAGGATATATTCCAGAAGGATGCACTGCAAAATTTCCAGATTATTATTTAATCTGAACTGTTGGCTTCCTCGGATCTCTGCAGGAGAATTAAGCTAAAAGCAATTTCCCCTTTTTGACCGTTCTGCTCTTCTCATTAAATATGTTTTCCTGTGTGCTTTGCCTCTCCTACTCTCTACTCCACCTCCTTCTTCTTCCCCAAGACTTCTGTTATTCTGTATTATCCCTGTGGATTTCTAACATCCAGCCTCTAGTACAAGGTTGCCTTACCATTCAGTCCTCTTCTGGGACAAGGGTGCAGCCAGCCTTATAGGTGAAAGTAATTGTATCCATAACACTCTCAGTCTCCCTAAAAGCAAATTAAATGTGAATGAGGTAAGGGGTGATGCTCTTCCTCTGAGCGCAGACAGAGCCCATGACATCATCCACACCACTTGAACACATCTGAGTGCTACAGTCCACTCTGGGTAACCTAAACTTGGACCTTTTGGCCCAACTTGTGTTGTTTCAAATGAGCAAAAACACAAAGACCAAGAAACTTATACCATATCAGCTGTAGACAAAAGCTACCGCTGCTACCCAACTTTCTTCCAAGGACAGTGGGAAGTGAAGATAAGGACAATCAGGATGTGAGTGAAAGACTTAAATCAGGGAAGTGACACTATAACAGTTTTTGTCTGTTGCAATTAAATTAAAGTTTTTTATTATTAAGAAAAAAGACATTTCTCAAGAAGAAGATGTAGTGGGTTTTTTTTTTCATCAAGTAAATATCATCACAGTGTTCTCCTCCTAGATCACCTGAGAGTGATTTGTTCACTAATGATTTAATAACAACTGCCAGTGAGTATATATGGAGCAGGGACTGGAAAACTGGAAGAGTGAAAATAGGAGTCAGCACTTCTGATATATTTATGGGCAAACTTGTGCTGCCAAGTCTCAGCTTCATTTGCAGACATCTTTGCTTCTTGACTTCCTGCCTACATACCTCAGGAGCAGAAGGACTGCCCCATTTCCATGAGAAGGGCTACTGAATTTTGCAAGTGGATCCTATTTTCTCCAGTCCCCTGGTGCAGCAGTTTGGAAATTCTGTGTCAGGTTTTAGATTAATTTATTTAATTTATGTTTCAGTGAACACAGTAAGAAGATATAACTAATTGTGAACCTGTGTATCTGCTTTGTTACAGGATTCGATGTATCTTACTCTCCCTGAGCCTGGCCACTTACAGTGTTTGCCAGGACTTCTTATTGCTAAAATTGTTAATGGTTTGCTGCAATTATCTGCATAGAAGCATAAAAACATTTCAGGTAGTTAGAGAGTAGTTGGAGCATGGATGAGATGGATTATCATATTTAGATTTATATTTCTTAAACTCTTAGTGAAGCGTCATTGTGCATCATGGTATGTTGTTAAAGACCACTTTAACAAGGAAAAAACCTGACTTAACTTATTGAAAGATAAGATTTTTGTCACTCCTATGATTCTTACCTGCTGAATAAAAAAATCTTACTCAATTTGCTGGGTTTAGTTAATCTTATTTTAATTGTGAACCAAATTATTTTTGCTTTTTTTTTTTGGATGAAAGAATTCTATTTTGAACAAGATACCATTGTATTAACACATTTTCCTTATCCTAGAAGTTATGAAGCCTGCACTCCATTTCACAAATTCTCCCAAGCAGTTAAAAGTGCAGAGTCATCCTCAGCCTTTGTAACATTTCTCATTAACTTAAAGTCATCACAAAAAAATGGAATTAAAAAAGTGCTGGTCTGACTGGTTTCTTATGCTGGGCACACCAACTTAGATTTCTAATATTACTAAATTTAGTACTGAGACCTCAGAAGTGTTGTGTTGCCGGGGACCTGGATAGGGATTCAGAAAGAGGCACTACATAATATCCCTGACGTTCAACAGCAGAACACTGGGATCACTCTGGTCTCTGACTTCCCCTAGTCTCCTTCTCCTGTGTACTTACTGCTGGTGTCAGGTACCCTTGCCAGAAAAAAAACAGACAACACAAAAATGAGCAATCTGATATGACAGGCAATGCTGGCCAAACAGGTTTACCAGAATGAAGTACATAGTGTCCCAATGTTTTTTTTTCTTCCAGGAAGGGATATGTTCCCAAGGCATGCCCAATGTTAATCCCTGTGATACTACTGTAGGCTACATAGAGACACAGCTTTCTCCCTCTGAATTGCACCAATTTAAACATCTTCACCAATAAATGGGGGCTTGCAAAGAAGTGAAATGGGGAAAGCCAACTATCATATAGCTTTACCCTAGGCAGTGTGTGGCTCTGAGCTTTACCGTGTGGTTAATGGACAACATTTAATTATTTCAGGCTCGTCGTTCCCAACAAGGGGTACTCATCGCTAGACCAGAGTCCAGATGAAAAGCCCCTGGTAGCCCTGGATACAGACAGGTATGCAAAAGGTTAAAAAGGTGATACACATGACAGCTTAAGTGAGTTTTCATGCCAGAGGGCAGCACTCACACTCTTCCCTCCACTGTTCCCTCTGGCCTATGCCATGGTGACATACAACCTATGTTCGCTGTGAGAGCAAGTGAGAAGAGCTGTCAGAAAAGAGCACTGCGATGGAAAGATCTGAGGGTCACAGATGAAAGCTACTCTACAGGCTCCCTTGATGTAACTTCCCTGTGCCTCAAGAAGAGTTTCATGGCACAAGAAAGATAGGACTAAGTGGGGAATAGATGTCTCATCTAACCAATTCCTTCTTTGCTGTATCTTGTACTTCCCTGCAGTGATGATGACTTTGATATGTCCAGATATTCCTCCTCGGGATACTCATCAGCTGAGGTGAGTTATACTCTCTCTTGCCATCCTTACTATGAATGCAAATAACAGAGAGCCAGAAATGGCTTGTAGAGGCCTTGCATAGGCAGAAATGGCTACACAACAAATTTAGCAGTGGTATAGACTCCATGAGTCTGGAAGAGGCCATGGCAGAAACTGTGTCATGTTACTTTATACCCTGGTGATCCAGTGGGTCCATATTCTCACTGCCATGGCACAGAGATCTGCCCATCAGCAGTTTTCACAGCTACCTTTGGTACTTTCCCGCATTCTGCCTAGTCCTGCAGTGACCCGTGAGGTACAAAAGCATCATCTTGTCTGCCATGGCAGCTCAGCAACTGTATGTATGCCAAGGACACAAATAAAGAATCTGAGGGTGTGCTGTGATTTCCAGTTATTGGAGTGGTCAGGGTCACCCAGTATGTGTTTACTTGGAGCAAGCAGAAATTCCAGGGAGGACTTGCAGATATGAGCTCTTGCCCTTTCAAAGAGAAAAGGCAGGAAGCTCAGGCTTGTTAGTCCCTCTGCATTGTTTCTTAGTATATTTCCAGTCTCTCTCATAAATGTGTTGCTCAGCCTCTGGCTACTGCTTCTGTGGGATTTTGCATTCAGGGTGCTGAGCAGCCATTCTGCCCACAAAATGTTCAGAACTCTTGCTCCTTGTATCTCTTCCTTGGATAAAATACCTCTGAAACCCTGGAAAACAGCCAAGGGCAGTGACCATATCAGATAATCCAAGCTGTTTCTGTGCCCTAAGTGTTGTTTATATAGATCCAGTTAGACAGCACTTGAATCTGAGATCACAGAGCCAAACTTTACCATCTTTTAACTGCTGCAGTGTGCCCCAGACTGAGAGGGGGGACTGCCCGTCTGCCAGTAAATAATATTATTGCATTACTTTAACTGAGGGCTTGTCCTCAAGGAAAAATTATTCCAGAACAAAATAGCATATCTCACTCTAGATATTCCTATTCTGGAGAAGCTGATACCCTCCCCTTACCTGAGGTCAAAAACTAGGACAGTAGGGCAGTTATTAATGATGGGGAAATACATTCCCAAATGAGGGACCTCCTACATCTTCTGACCACCAGAAGTAAGAAGGCCCAAGTGTTTGACTGTTCCTCTCTTTGTCTGCAGCAGATCAACCAAGACTTGAACATCCAGCTGCTAAAGGATGGGTACCGGTTAGATGAGATCCCGGATGATGAGGACCTCGACCTAATCCCCCCTAAATCGGTCAACCCTACCTGCATGTGTTGCCAAGCCACCTCCTCCACCGCCTGTCACATCCAGTAGTGAGGCCGGCAGGCTGTGATCAGTGCTTTCCACTATAACTGTAAAACTTAACAGCCATTGCTTCCTCCTATGGTAGGACGTGCACCTCTTTGTGTTCATGGAGCCAGGAGAAACCAAAAAATTCATTTTATGATTGGTTGATAACTTATTTTAAACTATGGTAAAACAAAAGAGAAGTTGCTCAATGTGCCAGGCAGTGCCTGGCAGAGCTGACTGGTCTGGACAGCGAATGCAGAGGGGTCCAGAGATACCTCCTTGGTTTGTTTAGGCACTGGGGATATTTTGTAAAGTGTCTTTTTCCAGAGTGGGAAAGGTCAGATGGGACTTCAGGTAATCCTGCCCACTGAAACCAATCCATCTGCAAGATTAGGGCAAGTTGGAGGTATCAAAGTGTTTTACCAATGGGAGGAAGTCAGTTCTTAATTCATTCACTAAACCTGTTCCATTTGCATAACCAAAATTATATAATTGGGGCACAGGAAGGGGGACGAACCAGGGCATCCTTTTTTATGGCAAGGCTAGCCAAGACTAGCATAACACAATTCATTCACTTGCAAAAGGGACAAGTAGCTGACATCTCACTGTGAGTCAGTACTAGCTAGAGCTGTTGTGTCACATAGCAAATACAATCTACCCTTAGCGCCACATTAAATTACCACCAAACACATCAGATTAGATCTGCAATCCACTCATGCCCTTCCAGAATTTGCTCATTTCCCAGGAATACCAACCATACTTGTGACTTCAGTTCAGTCATGTATTCTGACTTCAGCCTGTATTTAATCCCTGTGTGACCTAACTCTTTCCAAAAATCTTAAACTTTGTTCAGCTGAGAAGAAGTGAGTCCTCCATGAGTCAGGACTAGAGATGTACAGCCTGAAGAACAGTGCTGGAAAAGCTAGTTGACGACAGCACATTTTGACAGTGCTTGACTCTTGATATTCCCTTGACACTGTGTCTCTGGGTGCCTGTGGGAGAAACGCATTAATGCTGAAGTCATCAGTGTGGTGGGGTCAGACTTGAGAGGAATTTTCAGCTTCAGATGAAAGATGCCCATAAGAGGAAACTACTGTTCACCTCCTCTCTGCCCAGTTGTCAGCCAGACATGGTCCCAGGTCAGGAGCAGTTGGTGCTGGAAAGGTTAGGAAACCTGTTAGATTAGATTGCTGGCCTGAGCTCCCAGTTCACCAGCAGATTGTTTTGAATGCAGAGTCACTTCTGGAATTAGGAAACATGTTCTCTCACTGGCTGCAGCATATACAAGGGATGGGCTGGCATTTTTCTTGGTGTTGAAATCTTTTGCCACAGATTCTTTTGTTTTCCTGGCCTTTCAGGGGGAAGAACAACCTGCCATGGGTCATCACCTGCTTTGTAGCCTGGGAAAGGAAAAAATAAGGCCAGTTCTGAGCTTCCCATCAGAATTTCTGAGTCACAAAGCAGACCTTGAGCTGTACCACAACAGACAGATCTCCCCTCTGAAATCTATATGAAGTGAGCTGAGTCTTTTAAAAGTCTTAATTAGCAGGAGATTTTTTTTAACATCCTGGAGATTTAATCTGTGCAGTGCCAAGCTTGATACCAGCCACAGTTTGAGTGAAAGAACAGGCACACTAGATTTCCTGGGCTTATTTACTTGATGGTAGTGACAACTTTTAAAGCTGTGCTTGTCCCCTCTGCCTAAAACAACATGCTGCCCCCCTAGTTTCAGGCCACAGAAGGAGGACTTAAATGGTGCTGTTTACTGAGCATCCCTGCCTCTTCATGCAGAAGTGATGGCTGACTTGCCAACTCTTGTAGGGATAGTGTTCCTTAAGTGAATTCATCTCCTTTTCTCACCACCTGGTATGCTGAGAGGGAATATTTCCAAAATACAACTCAGGTACGAGGTTATCTGGAAATGGGGGAAGTAGAGAGTAGAGAGAAAGATAAAAGGGAATAACATTCCTTAAGGAGTCTTTTTTAATGGGGAATATAGTAAAACCTAATAGAAATACCATGGTACAACCAAATCCTATAGGACATGACCAGCCCTCTCTAAATCTTCACTCTTCTGGAGAGGGACTTAGCAGTTCAGCACTGGTATCATGGAATGTCTTCATCACATTTATCCTCCTGGGTCAGTCTCTGTGCCTTCCAGCCAGGCTGCACACGCTCAGCCTTTCCCACAGCCCTTGCTCAGGAGTTCAGAGCATTTTGGAGTGCCTGTTAGAGCAACAAGCCATCTCTTTACCTGGGCCAGCCACTGAGGGCTGCATATGCCACAGGTCTCCATCGTGCTGCCATCATAGAATCATGATATCATCTAGGTTCAAAAACACCCTTAAGATCACTGAGTCCAGCAATAACCAAGCATTATCCTGTTCAGTCTAGGATAGAATGAGGCTTGCTGTCACTGTTACCTCTCAGGGTTAATACCTCTCCTCTGAGGGACAGATTTCCATGGCAGTGCTGGATTAACAGTTGGATTCTATGATTTTAAAGATCATTTCCAGTCTGAGGGATTCTATGACACCCACTGTCCCATGGCACCATTATCAAGTCCTTTTATTCCCCCCATTGCTGGCTTTTGCTTGCCATGTGCCCTGAGACATCCCCCAACCCTGCAGCTGCCTTCAGCCCTTTGCATTTTGTGATGTGCATCTGCTTCTAGCACAGCCCTTTAGGGAGGGAGAGAGATGAATTCAGATGTTCCACCCAATGTTTCCTCCAAATACAAACCGAAGCACAACTCAAGCATTTTTACCTGTGCACAGAAGTTGATTGCAGTTGGTTTGGCATGACAATACAGGACCATAAAATGGCAATTTTTTGGCTTCTCCTCTCTATGCTTTGTGTTCATATATTTTATTAGGAGAAAATGTAGAAAGGGTGGGGAAAAGTAGTTACCTGTGTAGGGTCATTATCAGAAAGGCTGTGTGGCTTAAGACAATGCACATGTAGCTGTCATAGAAAACTGAACACTAACCCTTCTGAACTGCAGCCTCTTCAGCAGATTATGACCATGCAGTGTGTTTGTTTGTTCATTATGGAATGGTGAGGACTGCACATAGGTATGTATCAACCACAGATGAGGCTGGTTCCCCCTGTCTGGTCTCATGTTCAGACCTATGCTTCAGCCAGCAGTTTTCTATGTATGCCCTCAAGTTACAGAATAGGTAAGACTGGAAGGGGCCACAGTGGGGTCATCTGATCCAGCCTCTGCTCAAGGAACCCTTGTTGGAGGTTATGCTGTGGTGACTTCCTGGGAAGATGTGGAGATAGATGGCTATCCTGACACTGCTCTCCTTAGACCAGTCTCTGCCACCATAGCCAGAAGGAGGCAGAAGGCAGGAGCACAGACTGACTCTCTGTCACAGCATTTCTACAAAATCTACAGAGCTGCTCGGTGCTCTCCTAAATGCAGATGGCATGCAAGAAAGAAAATCATTCCTTCCTCCAATCTTTGCACCAAACAAGATGGCCCTCTCAGGCCACATTTTCAATCCAAAGTTGTACAGAAAACCAAGGGGAGGAATATGGAATATGAAATGCTGCGTTTCTGTCTACCTAAATTACCATGAAAACAGGATGTAAGGATATTGATGCTGGTGCCTCCACAAAGGAATTTGCATTTGATGCCTCCTAAAGCCAGACTGGGCTTTTGTTAGGATTTTATGTAATGTCAGTCACCAAATTATGTGAGTTTCAGCAAATACTTTTATCAGATGTTAATATGATAAAATATCAGCTACTATCCTTGAATGCGAACTGGATTTGAACTGCAGGGTCTCAGGACTCTGTTCAGTCTCTCTTGTCTGCAAACTCCATATTTCCAGATGTCTTTGGGAGGAGGAACATCCTTCTAGCCTTGAGAAGGGTCTATAGATAGTGTGTTCATGTCTGCTTTTCTTATGTTTATACATAAACCTTGGCTGAAAGGAGGCTGATGCCCATTCTGAAGGCTCATTTGATATCTTACCAGACACATCTTGAAGTGAACCCTTGGAAGAGCCACTGGGTGATATCTGACATTGTGGCATGTCTACACCTAACGTGTGTTTGGCCGCTGGATCTGCTGTGCTCTCTTGGCTGTCCTGCCTGCAGATGCCTTGCAACTGCAAAAGCAGGCGACCATTCCTGCTGCATGGACTTTGAGAGGGACTTCAGGACAGCTTTCCCACAGACAAGATGGACTCAGCTCCTTCTGGCTTGTTTCTCCAGCTCTTGTCCCAAAAGGAGGCACCCACTGTGTTCAGCAGTTCACTGGCTGACACACAGGTCTGCAATCCTGAGCAGAATCCTTCCCTTTCCATGCACAGTCTGATCCTGGTCTGGCCTGCAGGATGTGCAGGAGAATGCAGGAGACTTGAAAAATTGCAGGAGGCAGCGCCCTGTGTATGACTCAACAGAAACATGAAGATGCTTTTGAAGAAAGGAAGGATCCAGCTGGGCAACAGATGGAAAACAGGAAAAGGAACACAAGCAATAACTAGAAAGATTGTCAAGTGCTGTCTTGGCCTAGGGCAGATCCCAATTGTCCGAGTTGATCTATCTCAGTGCCGTGCTGATGCCAGCAGGGAGAAAAGCTTGCTTTCAGATGTACATACCAGAAACACCCTGTCCCTGAGCTCTCACTGCAGCCAGGTACAGCCCTGGTGGGTCTGCTGGACTGCTGCACAGAAATGAGATCTGGGGTCCTTGCTGCTGTTGGTATTTGCTCTAACCTCAGGCAAGCCACATCCCTTCTTGATGTCCATTCCCTTCTGCAGCACATGGGAGAAACCTGCCTTCCCAAAGTTCTGCCACCATCCTGCATGGATACTGCCAAGTGTGAGAGGCATCATTGATAAGACAGTTCTGCAAGCAGGATGTAAATATTATGCTATAGAAATTCAATTCCTATTTTCAGAGTACTACTCTGCTTTCCTTCTGTTTACCATCTTCTGATGTTCCTCGTGCATGCCAGAATGCAGCAGGGTGGAGGTTAGTACAGAGGTTAAACATCTTTGAAGAAAGATGTGTGTCAAGGGTATGTTATCCAGTTACTTGGCAGCTGACTCTTGCACAACTGCCTTCTGAGTTTGCTTGCTCCCAGAGGGAACATGTGCAACAACTTCGTGGCCCAACAGCACCATCCACTGATAGCAGAATTAAGGAATTTAGGAGTGCAGCTTGAGATGGTGAGGCATGATGAAGGGGAACAGAGGATTGAAAGACTCATTTTTGGGATATTCCCGTGGCAGTTTCATGCTCTTGCTTTTAGCAAGATCATCTTAGCCATATAATCATCTTAGCCTTTAGACTGGTGGTTCTGCCTGGGCTGCTCCTTTACTTTTCCATTCTCACTTCAAACCCACCTGGGATATTGCCACTCTTACCTAGACAGCCGTAGGCTTTGGCATCTGCTTGCTGCTTGGCTCAGCAAGCTTGGACTGCATGTTCAAAGGCAACATCTGCATAGAGGAGCAGTGCCACAGGGCTAGCTAGGAAGGCATAGAAAGGTCTTCATTTTAAACTGCTTTTCACCTTTAGGCACACTTGTCTCTTCCTTTAAAGGCTCAGCTATGAGAGGGATTGCTCCAAACCACACCTCATCAGACAAACCCACCTTTGTTACAGAACCACACAAAACCTGAAGCAGAAGGGCCAGGAATTTAGCACAAAGGGAGATTTTGTGCCTGGGATTATCTACAGGAGGTCAGTGGAGGTTTCTCATAGGAGTTGTGGTCCATATTTTAACTCCCTGCATTATGCAGCTGAGCTGCTGCATTGCTTCCCACAAATTACAGCTACATCCCTTCCTTTGCCCCACTTGACATTGTTGGCAGTCCTGGGATGACAGCAGCTGAACTCTGCCTTTCTGAGCACACCTTTGACAGCTTGCTGGGGAGACAGAAGCTGGGACTGAGATCACACAGAGCACAGCCCCATGGCCCACACAGGCATGCAGCAAACCGTGTCACAGAGCAGCACAGACACCAGCAGGACAGGTTGCAGCTTTCCCTGGTGCCTACTGGAAAGCAGTAGGCACCAGGAAAAGGCCACTGAAAGGCTATTCTAAGTCCCATAGCTGCTAAGATATTTACTCTCCCAGAGCAGCATTTCTCCCCTAGCGGCCCATGCAGTTGTCCCAGGTGAGCTCCCTGGGAAGCACTGCTCTTCTCCCAGGCTGCCTTTTTGCTTTTTCAACCTCAATAAGCTGCAACTCCATTTTGTACCCACATTCCTCAAGCCTCCATGATTTAGGAGACACAGTTTGTTGAGAGATATAATACAGACACATGAAAAGAGCTGGAAAACTTGGGCAAGCACTCTTCATGACAGACCTTCATATCCACCTCCAGTCCACAGATTTGTTTGTTCAGTTTCTTTGTATGGAGAAGCTGCAGTAGCAGCTGTGTTCAGCTTGTGGCTGCCTCTGTCCTAAGACAAACCCTAAGCAAAAGTCAGGCCAGCTGTAGGTCAGTGAATATGACGGGGTGAGAATCAGACAGGAGGCTGGGATTTCTCTTCACCCACATGAAGGCTGTGGGGCTGAGGATTCACCAAGTTCATGCAAAACCTGGTGAGATGCAGCCCACCAAGCCGGATGCCTTCACCCTCCTGGCCTCAGTTCTGTGGGTCCAGGTCTGCAGATCAGGTCCCACACCTGCCAACCCACATGATCCTGGTATGGACTTGAGTCCTGTAGCAGAGGCCTTAGTGGGGAGCCTATTGCCTCTGCTTTTGCTGCACTTGGGCAGGGTGCTCTGAGATACTGTTGGGGCTGTAGTTCTGCAGGGAGAAAGACTCTGGTGGAGGATGAAGTCTTTGCAGGGGAGAAAGTTCAGAAAGTTGGGTTTTTCCCTTCCCTTTTTTGCACTTTTTAAACCCTTCTTACTCCTTCCACAGAGGTTATTGAACCTTCAGTTTAATAAGGGAGATGAGCTGCCATTAAATAGGTTTCTGAAGGGTCTGAAAGCACGTACTGACTGGCGTGCAGAGCCAGTCTGTGCCTGACATGATTTCCAGACCTCATTGTCCAACATGTAGCAGAGTCACCCCATGAGCTGGGCAAGGACTGGGGTGACCCTCAGTGCTGACTGAGGGTCAGCACTGGCCATCATGTCAAACAGCCATGGCTTCCCAAACTGAAGAAGAATCAGAGCAGAAAATGGGGGAGAAGCGACCACAGTAGAAGGATAGCTAGTTGTCACAAGTAATCTTCGGTATCTGTGTCCAGTGGTTAGTCTTAGAATTGCAAGCCTTGTTATATTGCACACACGTCCTCCTTCCACTCCCCTTTTCTCAAAGCAGCCGTCGCCTTTCTTCCCCCTGCCCCATGCACTAGTGATGAGCATCAGAGGCAGTTGCACCAAAGTGATTCTCAGCCCAGTTCTGCATCCCCCTTTCCCACCCGAACCCAAGGCAACCCGGACAGTGGTTGGCCTTCACGAGTCTAGTAATTCCAGTTGGGTTTCTTTCCTTGTGTTTCATGGCTTCCTTCCCATGCACTCTAGCAGGGCACTACAGGAGGCTCTGACCATGTCCCAGGAAGTTTCTTTGCCCCCAGCAGCACCTTGCCGACATGCACCTTACTGGGAATGTACTGGGTCAATGCTGGTGAGATCTGGCACTGCCGATCTTGAATGGGTGGCAGCTGATGGGGATCCACCCAAGGAAGTTGGCAGAAAGTGGCTACTGTCCCTTTTCTTTTCTTTTTTGAGGGAGAGAGGGATTTTTTTGGCATTACAATTATTGTCCATCTTCCAGTGGCCAAGTTCTGGGCTGCATTAATAATGGGGGTTCATTGGCTGTCTAGGCAGGTGTGGAGCACTGCACCAACCTTAATAGCAAATGTCATGGCTGTAGCCAGAGCCTGTGTACAGTATGGGTTTCTTCCATGCTGGAAAAGTACTTTCAATGGGCTCCAGATGGACACTTCTGTCAGACAGAAAAACAACACTCCTCCAAGTCCAAATTAAATCTGCACTTCCATTTTGTGTCCTCAGCATGGGGAAAAAATTCAACCTAAGCAAATGCCTTCCAGGTCTCCATTCCCCCATGTGGTGCCTGATGCTCCAGGGGAATGCGTGGTGGGAGGCATTTCAGGGTCGCCAAAAGCAAGAACCTTCTTGGATTTATTTAATGGAAATACATTTCAAGACGGGAGACCTCCCAGCCTTTGTGTTAATCTCAAGAGCAGGAGATGAATTTCTGGCTGTCCTTGCATATAGTGAAATATAGCTGAAACAGCCAAACATAAATAGAGTTAAATGTAGGGTTTGACCTGAATAATCTTTTAATTAGGAAGATAAATTTGTTGTAGCTTGACCTTAGTCCTTGTTAGGAACCTGCTAATCATTTGACATGCAGAGCATATTAATGCTGCACTTAACTTGGCCATTGTTTTTTTTATCTGGTTTTGGGAGTTTTTTTCACTCTTGAAGCATCAGTCTACATCTTGTATGGGTTTTCTTTTGTTCCCTTTTTTCCCATTCAGATCATGTAGCACCCTGTTGTACTTTTGTTCCCGTCTGTGTAGAGTATTGCCTTAAACAGATCAGTTGTGTTACGGTTTGTTTTGGGTTTTCTCTTTTCTACCATCAGTTTTATACTTTAATTTATTTTAAAATGTGGGTTTTTTTTTTTCAAAAACGTGAAAAACGTGTATAATATTTTTTTTAACATTTTCATGGCAGTATTTATCATTGTTACTGGTTGTGTGTAGTGTAACAGAATTAATGATATTAAAAAGCATACATATGAAAATCAGCCTGACAGCCTTTTTTTTCATTGGAGCAAACCAGGGTGAGGGGGTATGGACTGCATCAGCTCCTCTGAGCCCCCAGCAGTTGCAGATACTGAAACCAGGGGTGCACACCATGGCCTGCTTGGTCCCAGAAACAGTGGCTGCTGTGACCTGTGTGAATGGCAGAGGTAAATATTTCGGGACTAGACACCAGCGTTTGGGAAACATGAGTCCCCAGGGCAGCAGGAAGGCACACAAGGCTGGACCCAGCTCCTGCATCTGGTCTGCAAGAAGTAGAAAGAACTGCTGCATCTGTACAACATCAGTGGGTGAAATAACCTTTTCTCCAGCCTTGCAGCTGTTCTGCTCCTCTAAGCTGTTGGCACAGGAGCCAAGCCCTGATTTTAAAGTCCAATACCAGCAGCTGGAAAACCTGTGGGCCGCCAGGGATAGAGGACAGCCATGGAGGCCAGTGGATCATGCTGGCAACAAATCTAGTGCAGAATTAGTACCTCCACAGCTGAGAGGCTTGGGTTACACCTCTGCACAGTGGTGCTTCCCAGACCTGGGTTGCTCCAAGACCAGGGAGCTGAGGCAAGGATAGGCACTGCAGTGTCCACCTTCCCCTCCCAGCCTCCCACTGACTCCCTGGAGGGAATGGGGCTGATGGAGGGCATATACCTGGCTTAACAGAGAGCAGTAGGGTGTGAAAATCAAGGGCAGCTTGTTTTCCTCTTCTGTAAGGGCACATAATTCATTTTTGCTGGGACCCACTCAGGTGTTCCAGGTTGTCCAGCAGCAAACCTGGTAGGACTCTGCAGTCCTTCAGGGGCACAGGTTGGCGTCTACCCTGCCAAGATAGCTGTGGTTCTGCACCCATGGATCTGCCAGAATGAAGCAGCAGAGGGATTGGAACAGAGAGCACAGCAGGGCTCTGGGTAGGCACTGTGTTACAGGCCAGAGCAGAGCAGGGCTTGGGTTTGTCCCCATCCCTGCAGGGGCATCTCTGTGCAACTCCCTAGCTCTGGAGAAAGCAAACCCAGTTCATGCCACTCTCACTCTGGCATGACCCAGCTGCCTCTGCACTGAGATGGATGAGGATTGCTCACTCTAATTGCAGAGATCATTACTCAGATGGAAGAGTAAACAAGGCACACAGGATCACCCAAACCCAGCTTTTAATTAAAAAGGGGAGACAGAGCAGGCAATAATTTACCTGGCTACCTCATCAGGCTGGGGCAGCTGTACTGGTGCTGTGCCACAGGCATTGGCTGCACTGGTTTGGGGATCTCTCTGCCTGCAGCTAGATTGCTGTAGGATTTCCAACAAAATACAGGAGAAAGGGGCTTGAAAAGCCACAATCACTGCTCCTGCACCTCCAAAAATAAAATTATCTTGACTAGAACCAGCTGAAACTATTTCCTACCATTGTAAGGTAGCTGTTGGCAAACGGGGAAGAAGCTGGGAGCCAAGACAGAACAAGGAGGGTATAGCCCAAGAGGGATGTAGGCCTGAATTGCAGTCAGGGAGCGTGGCTATGGGACTGACAGAAAGCCACCAAATTCCAGTGCTCCCATTCTGTTACATGAACATCACCCTGCGCTGCAAGTGCCAACCCACACCTGTCCCAGCAGGCTGCATGTTCCTCTTCTCTAAAAAACACAGGACCCTCAGCAGCACTTCCACCAACACCTACTGCGTGCTGTGCTCTGTCAGAAAGACCATCCAAGAGTGGGCTCCACAGGAGCTCTGGAAATAGAACAAGTTTGTAACACAGGTAAGTGCTGCAGGAGGAGGAAACTTTGGGGTTTCTACACCTACCCAGTTGCAGATGCAGGAGAGTAGCACAAGGACTCAGAGGGTGCCTCACTGTATCTCTGTAGTGAGGGAGTGTCATACTCCCTGATCAGGAGAGTGTTTGATACCCCATGGCATGTGCTTGCTGACTTGTCCCCTGGAGCTGCATCCTGCAGTGGCTTTGGTCTCTTAGAGCTGGCAGAGCAGACATGTCAGCCCTGTCTGTGGAGAAGGTTTCAGAGAGCACCAGGCACAGGATATGCTGAAGAAGGGAAACTGAGGCAGTCACAGGGCTCATGCCTGTCAGGCTCAGGCTGCTGTTTGACATGGTGATGATGGGGTTGCTCTGAGAGCTGCTATAACACAATTCCCAGACTCAGAGGAGTTCCATCTGGTGGGTCTTCCATGCCAGAGGACCATGTGAATGGCTGGGGAGAGTTCTGAGCACTGAAAAATCCCTCCCAGCCCTGGTCCTGCAGGAGGAGCAATCCCTGAGCTCAAAGGGCTTCTGTGGGACACAGCTTTCCCCTCACAGGCTAAGAAGGTCACCAGCACTGAGGCAAAGCTCACTGCAAACCAGCTCATCTCCTGCAGCCTCATTACCATGTGCATTGTAATGAGGGAGCAAGCAGAGGCCATGGACATCACCACTCTGCAGGACAGAGATAGCGCATGCAACCAACCAGGGCACCCCTCTCCTCTATGAAACACAGCCCTCTCAGGCCTTGCCTGCTGTAGGATATTGGTACAGTCCTGTAACTCCCTTTCCAACCTCTGCTTGCCCCATTCCTAGCAGTCCCAGTGTACTCACCCCATCTCCCACTAGGCAAAGTGCTCAAATGTCTGTGGACACCCTGGATGCAGGGGCAGAGGAGCCAATGATTCCATCCTCTGTCCTATGGTTTTGGGTGAGTGGGGAGCTTGGGGAGAAAATCACAGCACAGCTACGACCCCCTGGAAGGCTTGATGCTCAGATGTCCAGCTGCATTTCCAGTGTTAGATCCTGCCTAGTAATCAGTTTCACCATGTGTCCCAGAAGCTGTGAAGGCAGATGTTGCCACATGGAGTCTCTTCTCACTCCCTACAGTCTGTAGGGATTAACAATGACCCCATTACAAAATCCATTGGTCCAAGGTCAGCCCAAGCAACTGATTGAGGTGGCAATGCAGGAAAACTATAGAACACTATCAGCCATCAATCTCACTGCCTGTTGGCCTGAGATGAACTGATTGTCCAGCTCCAAAAGTTCTGCCAAGGTGCTAGCTGTCTTTCTGTGTCAGAGAGAGAACATCTCCTTGGGGTCTAGGGTCTGATGGTGCTGGCAGTGGGTCTTTTCAGCACCTCTTTGCATCTTGTGTCCTCCTGCAGTGCCAAAGGTTTGCTCACTCACTATATGTGCTTGTGGCTTTGCCATGGCCATCCATCTCTTTTCTTGGACGGAGACTCTCCCTGTCCCAGGGATATCTGCACATCCTGAGGGTTCTGACTTCCAGTGGCCCATAAATATCCCCTGGTAGTAAGTGCTGCCTGAGGAATATTCTCCTGGTGCCCCATAGTCCCCAGGGACCTCTATGACAGATCTTTAAGATCCTTAAGCAAGCCGGATTTACTCCCTGGACAGTTGTTTGTGGTCTCATCCAGCCATGCTTGGGACTGTACAACACCTGAAATTCTGCTGGCATCCCGGAGCCAAACTGCATGTACCTTAGCAGCTCCCAGATTTTGAGGCCACATCAGTGTTTCTTGTGCTGCTCCTGTATTTTCTGTTCTCATTGTGTGCTGTACTTACCAAGAACATGTTCCCTGGCCACACTGTTTGTTATGCAGTAATCAGCCCTGTCCTTCACCCACTGGTGAAGGTCTGGCAGCACCTTTTAATCCCCACATATTTACCTTTAGGATGTCCCTGTTGCTGAAGCAGCTTTTTTCAGCCCTGGGCAGAAGGCAGAAAAGATGCTGTTCCATCTTTTCAACCAGCACAGTCATCATTCTGCTATTGCATCAAATCACCGTGGGCCAAAATTAGGTGTGAGGCTTAGCAGAAAACCTGTGATTTGCTTTAAATTCCTGAGTTTAGAAACTAAAACCAAACAATAAGAAGAATAAACAAGGAGCACTGGATTGCCCATATATGTCCCTGTGCCTGAGTCTCAGAGAGAAGCTTCTTCTCAAGGTCTTCTCCACTGAGAAACAGGAATATTTTCTTTGATTGATGGGTCTGTAATGAGAATTTTAGGGAATTAACCATGCAAAAGAGAGTGGTGTTTGCAGGCAGGGAGACCCACTGGAAATGGCCCATTGAGGTGACAATGCCAGGGTACATAAATTTATCTCAGAGGCTTACTTTGCCCCACAGCAGTGGTGAGGGGCAAAGGTGTCCTTTCATTAAAACTGGCTTGGGCAATTTTTCCCCTCAGACCCCCTCCCACAGTCTTCCTGGGAAGGGTGGAAAAACTTCATTGACTGCTGGTTTGGTGGACACTATTACAGCCCTTGCAGGCTGGTGCCCTCCCGCCATGCTCAAGCTGGAGAGACCAAGAAAGCACGCAAGGGAAAGCTCTTGGAGCATAGTAACACAGCCAAAAATAGAAGCTGTCATTGACACCCGTGTTTTGTCAGCTTCATGCTGGGCTGCTGAGGACGTGCTTGCTTTTGGCAAATTGTTCAGGAAGACCTCCCATCCATCTGAGATGCTGAGCGCTGCCACAGGCTAAATAATGAGGGGTACTTTCTGAGGGTGTTCTGCTCCTTATAAATCCTGGCACTATGGTCCTCACAGTGGGGGGATGCTTCAGCACAGAGCTCTTAGGGGATCCCTACCTCAATGGGGCAGCAGTGTGCCATGCTGTGCCCCCACCAAGCAGTACCCCAGTCCTCCTGAGAGCAGGGAAACCCCATGAAACCCCATCTCTCACTAAAACCATCCTGTAAAAAGTATGTCCCGGCCTAAAAGGACGACATTGAAAAATCTGGCCCGGCCCCAAATCATGCAATGAAAAGGACATCCCTGCCCCTAAGCATCTCATGAAAAGCCCAACCCGATTCAAAAGCATCCCGGCAGAGCCCTGCCTGCGCCAAACTCGGATCCCTCCCAGCCCCGGGGGTACCCCCATCCCCACGCAGCCCCGCACATCCCCCGCGGGTCCAGGCCCCGGCGCCGAACTACATCTCCCGTCGGGGAGCGGCGGTCGGTGGGGCGGTCCGGGGCGGGAGCGGGGCGGGGCGGGCAGCGCCCGGCCCCGGAACCGCGCTCCGCCCCGAGCCCGGAGCGCCGCGCCGGCAGACGCGGCCGCGGCCCGGCGGTGCCGGTGAGTGAGCGGCGCCCGGCGCGGCGCTCGGCGCGGGGGCCGTGAGCCCGGCTGGGGGTGCGGGCGGAGGCGGGTCAGGGGGCCCCTCCCTCGGGCCCTAGGCTGCGGCACCGGCGGTGTCTCGGCAAGGCCCACGGGGAGCGGGATGAAGGTGCTAAGCTTTGCCCGGACCTCGGGGAGCGAGCCCTGCGCTCCCCGCCGTGCAGGGACCGCGCGCGTTCTCCAGTGGGTGTGAGTCTGGCCGCCCGCAGAAGATGAACGGAGCCCAGAGACGTCCCCGGCACCACTTGCAAAGTGTAGCTTCAACTTTTGCCGCTTGATAAGATGCTTGTCAGTGAGAACTTTGCAGATGGGTATAGGCAGCTCATTGTGCTCTGTAGTGGGTTGCGTTTGGAGTGGGTTTTGTGACAGCTCCGCTATCACTGGCTACGGCAAGGAGCAACCAAAGCTGTTAGAAAGCACAAATGCTTCTCCTTTCCCCCCTTTACCACCTTGGAATACTCATGATGGCCAAGGGGCAAACGCCTGGCACAGTAGACACCTGACTCCCAGTGGAGAGTGCCGCTTGTGAGGTTGTGTCTTCGTGGCTGGATCTGCACATGAAAGAGCTGCAAGGGACCACTTAAAGGGATGGTGTTTGTGCCAAGGTTGTCCAATGTCACCGACTGTTGGATATGGATGTAAATTCTGGGACTTGCGTCAACAGCCCAGCATCATGAGCCATCCACAGCTCTCTGGAGCTGCCAGTGCATGGAGTTTCATGGTGACTTAATGGCTGGAAAATCGGCAGGGCTATGTCAGAGGGATGTACTTAGGTTTCCATTTCTCCCTCATATCGTGTAGTAGCAATTGGATGTTGAGGTGGGCTCAGGTTTCAGCCTGCATCAGCATCCAGAATGCTGAGTGCTCCCAAAGGCCTGAGTCAGCTCTTTGAAGAAAGAATCTGGGTGACCAAATGGAGTACCAGGTCCCACTTGTGGGGTGGTTTGTCTTGGAGGACAGAGATGAACAGGGAGATTGACATCTGCTTTGGGGAGAGGCTGTTGGAGTGATGGGGTGGTAGATGGCACATGTCTGGTACCAGCCAGAGATGGGCTGGGGGACCAGCAGACAGTGGCAAAGACATCAAAATCTTTGTGGCTTTGTATCTTACATGGCAAAAGTGGCAAATGAAATAAGCTAATAGCACCAGTAGTTGGTGTTCTGCTTTTGCCACTGCTGAGCACTAGATCTGATGGCCCTTCAGATGCCAAGGAGCTGATTGCTGGGCTCAGGGTTACTCCATAGACCACAAGTCCAGAGCCAAGCTCCCTCCCTCCAGCTCCCCCAGAGCCTGTGGGACTTCTCCAGTGTGGACAGAGACATCTTCTTAAAGGGAGAGCCCTAGAGCTTTCTCTTCCTTGTGCCCAATGTACTTTGATACAAGTGGACCAGGAAGACTCATTTTGTTTTAAAGGCTCCACAAGTCTTTGTGGTTCAGATAACTTCAGGCTCCCTGATGTGCCTCCAGGCAGGGAAAAGCAAAAGCCTCCGGTCATGATTTAGTCATGAGACAAAATCACCATGAGCTGTGTGCAGGGTTAAAGTGAAAACCCAGCCTATTAAACTTCATCTTGGTAATTAGCAGGGGTGAAGAACAAAGAAAGAGGATATTGTAAAGGGGGAATTGTCAAGGGTGTTAAATATTAAGTTGTCTGCTGCCAGAATTGGATCTCAGTGGCTGCTTTGTATTCATGGTCAAACACTGGATGAGGTGGCTAAATGGATTTGGAGCATGACTTGACACTGAAAACTTTAAAGGACAAAACAGGGCTGCAAAGTCATGATTTCTGTAATAAAGGTGAAAGTATTTAAGGCTGGGCAGAGCTAATGCCACAGCTTTGACTCCTCTAGCAGACAGAGTGAGGTGCTGGCAGCCTGTCTGCACTTTGCAGATGAGCTCTGTATTCACATGGCCACCTTGGGTTTGGGGTTTATCCTTCGAGTGCCCAGTGCTGTTTAATCCTATCTTACAAATGAGCCAGCAGCAGTGGGACAGCTTGTTTCTTTTCATACAAGGCAGCCTCATTACTCCACTGGATCATGACTCTGCTTAAAATCACAAGATTTGGGGACAAAAACCACCCCAAGCCCTGTATTGGATTTTGGTTGTTTTTGGGGTTTTGTTTGTTTGTTTGTTTGGGGGTTTTTTTTCTGTTTTTCTTTCTGATTGTGCCACTCCTGTGAGTGCAGGGAGGGGATGCACCTTTGCTGGCCCTTCCCACGCACCTGGCAGGGAGGTGAGATGCCAGCCCAAATCCTGGCTCTCCGGGAGCCGAAGCTGGTGCAATCAGCGCCCGTGTGCGGCCGCCCGTCCTGGCCAGCCCTGCTCGCCTTGGCACACCCCGGCCGGAGGGTTGGCTGGTCCCGCATCCGTCACGGTGCTGAGAAAACACGGCGGTGATGCGCTGGTCCCCTCCTCCTGCCCACGGACACCCGCTGCTCGCTGCTCGCGGAGCGGCCAGCTCGGAGCGCCCCGCGTCACAGAGAGGATGGAGCTGCCGGGGACGTGGAGATGTAGTGGTGTTCCTTTCTTATGTGCTTAGAAAGACATCTGTGGCGGAGCCAGGCGGTAGGCAGGGATCCCCGGGAAGCCATGGCCAGGTAAGCACTGGGGCACCATGCCCCGGAGGGATGAGGTGCCTCCTGCATGGGCCTGGCTGTGTCCAGCAGCTGGGTGTGGGGGGAATTTGCAGCGGCCCTGACAATAAGGGTCTGTCACTTTGCAGGAGGTGTAGAGTTCCCCCAGAGCAACATATCCAGGAACCCCTTAGACCAGGCAGTGTGTCCATCCCTGCTCTGACCACAGCAAAGACGGTGAAGATGAGGGGTCCTCTGGGGCACCGTGTTCTCCTCACTGTCCTTGCAAAGGCAGAGTTGCTGCCGTGGCTCAGAAGCTGGGTGTCTGTGCCATATACATGCCCCCCGAGGTGGATTGAGTATTGCAGGGGTAAACCAAGATCCCCAGAGTGATCCAGCTTAGTATTTGGGGAAATCCACAGAATTAGAGGGAAATCAATGCCTCTGATCCATGTGGAATCAGGGTGTGTGAGGAGCAGCCCTGTGCCCCATGCCAGTGTTGTCACCAAGGTGCTCCCACGTATCCCACCTGCTCCAATCAGCACCAAGCAGGAGAAGCCGTGATTTCACCTTATTTGACTCCAAAATGCCCTCCAGAAAACTCCAGTGCTCTGCTGCTGACCCATCCAAGGGAATTAAACCCCAGGAAGGGTTTGTTTGTCCCTCCCATCAGGCATGCAAAGTCCCTTTGTCAGGGCAGGTTCCCTGCAGGCAGTTTCAGACTGGGCACATGGAGGCTTTTTTGCTCCCACAGCTTTTTTTGCAGAGAAGGCATTTCTTCCTTAACTTGCTGTCCTAATTTGCCTGCTCGTGTGTGGGGTTGGAGATGCATCTGGTAAAATCTGCAGTGTTTCTATACCATTTCCTGAGTTTGACTCTTGCCAAGATGTTTGGGGAGGAGGCGGCAGCACCTTGCAGTGGAAGAGGGAGGGTTTCCTGGCATCCCGGTGTGGGAAATGGGTGTGTGTCCCTGGCAGGAGCTTGGCTCCCATCATGGTTCAGACCTGACCCTTCCAGGGTAATAGAGACCAGTTGTATGTTATTGACCCTCTTTAAATGAATGTCCTAATTGCAAAGTGGCTGGGGTTAGTGGTGCTGTGGGTCTCGCAGCCCACGGTTAGCAGTGGTGTTGGTAAAAATAGAAGCGGTCAAAAAATGGATTTTTATTTTTACTCCATAAAGTGTGTCCTGTTCAGATGTTTTGCTTTCATCTCGAGTTGAGGCAAGGCAACTCACTGCTTCCACAGAACACAGAGAAAAAGCTTTGTTTTGGGTCAGCTGGGAAGCTCCAGCGCAGCAAGCTGCAAACACGCTGTTTGACTTTGACACTCTCCCTTCTTGTTTTCTTTTATTTGTGTGTGTTTTTTTGAGGAGTTAAAGGTCGCCACAATGTCATCTTGGAGCAAAAGAACAAGTTAGCATTACACAGAAAAAAAATTTGTTTAAACAGGAAGTGCATGAGCAGGCGCCTCTGTGGGCTGCAGCTTGTGAGTGAGAGGCAGAAGGCATTTCCAGGGAGCCTGGGAGACTTAGCTCTCACCTGGGATGGAGCCAAATCTCCCACTGGAGAATGAACACCCTGTTAACAAGGCAAAAAAATAGAGGGCACACAACAGAATTGTTTTTGGAGACTTCCTTTGCCCACCACAGCACTGGGGGATGCCTGCAAACACTGTTCTCAGCATCTTTGTTGAAATGATGTCCAAGTGGACAATGTCCATCATCAGCCACAGGGTTTGATCCTGGCCCAGCCACAGCAGCATAGCAGGATTAACTCCATCTGTTCAATCATCCAGCTTGCACATCCCTCTGAGGCAGATCAGTGTCCAAAGGACTCAAGAGGCTGCAAAACCTTTCTTAAAAAATTCTATTTCTCTACTGACAGTGGCATTGATGACTCCCTCATGTGTGCCATGAGCCCCAGTCCATGGAGAGGGGAAGAAAGAAACAACCAAAAATAGAGCAGCTTCAAAGAAGTTCATAAATAATAAACTAGCTTCCTGAAAGGGAGATAAAAATCCAGAAACTCCTCAAAGCCCCGGGAGCTGCTGTCAATTTTAGATGGAGACACAGCAACAGTATCAGATATTTCTTGGGCTTAAAACCCTGAATGAGAATTGGCAAAGAAAACACTATTTTCCCCTCTTTTTTTGTAAAGAAAATTGAAAACTTCCAAAAAATCATTTTCCAAAAAAATGTGCAAGTCCTTCTTGGTGGAGGGTGCATTTTATTTTTTCCCACCTTGAGCTTTGCAGTCCCTGGATAAGGCACAAGTGGGACACAGGCATGCCTCCAGAGTCACGGGTATTTATTTTCATGTCCCTCTCTCTCTCTGGCACCCCCAAAACTGCCAATGTTGAGGGTGAGGGTTTGTTTGGGCTCAGTGTACCTGTCTGTATTTCCAGAAGCATGCTGCTGCTTTGTGGCTTCACTCAGCTTTGCTGGTTTTGGCCAAGGTCCTTCTGTAAATCCTCCTCCTCCGCCATCCCTGGGATAGCCCTGTGCTGCTTCTGGTTCATCTTAAAGCCAAGGAAGTGTTGAGGCAGGGATGAAGGTTTATCCCAAACACAGCCTCATCCCACCATCACCTCCTCCCTGTCTTTATTGCCAAATTTTGGCTGGGCTCAGCTGGCCTTGCATCGCAAATATTGTGTGGGTGAGAGCCCCGTTGCCCTCCTGGGAGGCAGGATCCAGTGCTGGGTGACACAGTTGGAGTGGTTGGAGCTGTCCCCATCCCGTGACTGAACTCCCTGCTGGCAACTGAGGGCTCTGTGGGAGTTGGCTGTGGGACAAGTTGTTTAACTAAATCCATCGCCTATTCAGGCTAATCACTTCCTAATGCCTCTATAATCCCATTTAAAGCAACTGGCTGTCTAGAAAGTTACTGGCTCCCAGGGGAAGGTTAGAGTGACCCATCTGGCCACACAAAAAGTTCCCCCAACTGCAAGGTCTTCTCCAATATGTGCTTCAAGATGGATATAAACACAGAATGTTTTGTCAAGCCTGTGCACAGATGCTGCTGTGGGTTTACACATGGCCATCCCTGTAGTGGAGCAACAAAGCTTAGGTGGCATTCAGGGGCTCTTTCTGCTTTACTTTTCCTTTCCTGGGGAGAAAGGTCTGTTGAGGCACAGAGAAATTCTTGTTCTGGATTGTCATGCCTGTGGCAGGGAGAGGGTTCTGTAATTCATCTTGGATTATTTTCTTCCTTTTTGTTAGAAAAGAAACAACCTTACTAGAGGGAGTCTCTGCAACTGCTTTCATTTGTGCCCAAAAAGAGGGGGTTTTCCCCTCTGGTTTGCCCACAGCCAGCAGGTTTACAGCCCCAGAGCTTTTGGAGGAGGTGGCTTTGTCTGCTGGCACCAGGCAGATATCAGGCAGCCGGTCTGCAGCTCTGCAGCTCCTCTCCCTCCCCTGCTCCTAGTGCAGCTGTGTTTGTTTCTTGCTCTCCCATGTCCTTACTTTACTTTTCCCCCCTGGATCCCAGGCGTTATGCTTGGCAGAGCCCAGCCAGGCTGTGGCCAAGGAAAAGCCATTAGGCTCTTGGCACAGCCCACTTCCCGGGGGCCATGCAGAGGGGAGTGGGCTGGAGCTGAAATACAGCCTGGAGCCTTGCTGGACGGAGGAAGGGCCCTTTGGGCCCACTGCTCGCTTCCTACAAGGTTAGTTTTTCTTCCAGAAAAGCTGGAAGTTCTTTTCCACCCAGAACTGGTGTAAAGCTCTGAGCACATGGAGGAGCCAGGAGTCAGCCATTCTGTGCTACTCACTGCTACTCACTACATGCCCCCCAAAACCAGCCATGAGCCACTGGTACCCCAACACAATTTGGCTCTCTGTGAGCTATGGAGAAGCAGGGATTTACTCGCCTTCGCTGCAGAACATCACCCAAGTAGAGCAGTTGGGACATGCTTGGGACAAGAAGGGGATGTTGCTGCAGATGAATTAAATCTGCCAGGGAGACAGTATGATTAAAATAAGGATTGGCTGCTGAATTGGAATTCATTACGTGGTGTCTTATATAGCTCTCAGTCCCTTTCTCTTAAAGACACTGTCAGTGGGCTGATCTGGCTCCTGTTCAGCCTCCTATTGCCACCCAGTCTCCACTCCTGCCTCACTGAAAGTCTTCCCAACAACAAAAAACCATTAAATATGGGAATTATTTGGTCCTTGTTGCCCTGAGGTTGTTCCCTGTGTAGGGCTCAGGCTGTTCTCCACATGTGTTGTCTTGCCTGGAGTAATTTGAGATGATATTTGTTACTTGGAACGCAGCACCAGGTATGCTACAGATGGGCAGCGGAGGCCGATGGGAGCAAATGGATGACACGCTGTCCCTTGATTCAGAGGTTCTCTCAGACTATTTATATGCTCTCCTTTTTCAGGGATGGGTGTTTGGGGACACAGTGGAGGTGGGAGCTCTCCTAACAATCCGCTGTCTTCTCCTGAGAACACCAGGCGTGCTTCCTTCTGACTCCTCTGCAGAAAGTTCTAGGGAGAGTGCAGCACCATGTACACCTTCCTGCCAGAGAGCTTCACACCGGTGAAACAGAAGCCCTCCAAGGAGCTGCGGCCGATGTTGGGCACCATCTTGCTGGGCCTCATCCTGTTCATTGCTGCTGTGGTGGCCTGGTGCTACTACACGGTGTCCCTGAGGAAGGCAGAGCGGCTCAAGACGGAGCTGATGGACCTGCGGGCGGACGGCTTCATCATCCGCAACCAGCACGGGGAGGTGGTGTTCCGGCTGGCCTTCCGCTCGGGCAGCCTGGACCTGGAGTCATGCTCCAAGGAGGGCGAGATCCTGAGCTGCTCGCGCTCGAGCCAGGGGCCGCTCAACTTCTTCATCCAGACGGTGAAGCCCAAGGACACGGTGATGTGCTACCGCGTGCGCTGGGAGGAGCTGGCGGCCGGCCCGGCCGTGGAGCACACCATGTTCTGGGAGGACGCCCACTGGTACGGGGGCTCAGAGATGAGCATCCAGCACTGGCCCATCCGCCTGGCCGGCTACCAGGAGCCCGTGCCCTACGTGACCAGCGACGTCTACTCCTTCCGCGACAGCTTTGGTGGCATCCTGGAGCGCTACTGGCTCTCCTCCAAGGCGGCGGCCATCAAGATCAACGACTCCGTGCCCTTCCACTTGGGCTTCAACGCCACCGAGCGTGCCCTCTTCTTCCAGGCCCGCTACAAGGACTCACCCTACAAGCCCCCACCAGGCCAGCAGCCCTTCCCCGAGCTCAGCTACCGTGTCTGCGTGGGCTCCGACATCACCTCCATCCACAAGTACATGGTGCGCAGGTACTTCAACAAGCCCTCCAAGATCCCTGCTGAGAACGCCTTCCGATACCCCATATGGTCCACCTGGGCCCTCTACAAGAATGATATCGACCAAGATAAACTCTTGCGGTTTGCTGAAAAGATCAAGAAATACCATTTTAACTGCAGCCACATTGAGATTGATGACATGTACACCCAAGCCTATGGGGACTTTGACTTCGACCCTGTCAAGTTCCCCAATGTAACAGAGATGTTTGCAAAGCTGAGGGAAGATGGGTTTAAGGTCACTCTGTGGACTCACCCTTTCATAAACTACAATTCCTCCAATTTTGGTGTGGGGATTGAGCGTCAGCTGTTCATCAAGGAGCCGTCGGGGCGGCTGCCGGCCATGGTGGAGTGGTGGAACGGCATCGGGGCCATCCTGGATTTCACCAACCCAGCAGCCCGTGACTGGTTCCAGAGCCACCTGCGCCAGCTCCGGCACAAGTATGGCATCTCATCCTTCAAGTTTGACGCGGGTGAGACCAGCTACCTGCCCAAGCAGTTCAGCACCTTCCGCCCGCTGTCGGACCCCAGCATCTGGTCCCGGCGCTACACGGAGATGGCCATCCCCTTCTACGAGCTGGCCGAGGTGCGGGTGGGCTACCAGTCACAGAACATCTCCTGCTTCTTCCGCATCATTGACCGCGACTCTGTCTGGGGCTACGAGCTTGGCCTCAAGTCCCTCATCCCTACTGTCCTCACCATCAGCATGCTGGGGTATCCATTTGTACTGCCAGATATGATTGGAGGAAACTTCCTCCCCAACAAGACAGAGGGGGCGGTGGAGATCCCCAACCGGGAGCTGTACGTGCGCTGGCTGGAGCTGTCAGCCTTCATGCCCTCCATGCAGTTCTCCATCCCGCCCTGGCTCTACGACAAGGAGGTGGTGGAGATCGCGCAGAAGTTCACGCAGCTCCACGAGTCCCTGGTGGCCCCGCTGCTGCTGGAGCTGGCAGGGGAGGTCACCGACACGGGCGACCCCATCATCCGTCCCATCTGGTGGATCTCGCCCCGCGACGAAGCCACTCACCGGATCGACTCCCAGTTCCTCATTGGGGACACCCTCATGGTGGCTCCTGTGCTGGAGATGGGCAAGCAGGAGCGGGATGTCTACCTGCCAGCGGGCAAGTGGCGCAGCTACAAGGGAGAGCTGTTTGAGAAGACCCCAGTGCTGCTCACCGACTACCCTGTTGACCTGGATGAAGTTGCCTATTTCCTCTGGGTTCCCTAACAGGCTCCTCTTCATCTGTGCAATGGACTCAGTGATTAGTGGCTTTAATGACCTGGGATTTCTAATAGTTTTTAATGTAGCAATATTTCAGAGTGAAATTTGAAGGAGACACTGAGACCTCTGTTCTGTGTGGCAATTGTTCTGCAATAACTTATTAAGATGTATTGGGTGGGTGTCTTTGTTACTGCATTGTGATAAGTGTAATGTATAGAAATACAGTCTCTGTTCATAATTTTTTCCCACCAAGAAGTGCCTATGCATGTTTTTTCTCTCAAAAGGCAATTACATGGTCTCCTTTGTTACCCAGTTTCACTGATGATCCTCTGGGACATTGAAAATTTCATGTGCTTAATGAAGGAGGCAGCTGCAGCAAAGTACTTTTTTTTTTTACAGAAAGCAGTCTGTGATTATCCTAAAGAGGAAGAAAACCAATTTGCAGCCTGCATATGAGGGAGCTGGTGTAGCACTTAGGAGTTTGCATTTCCCATGGCCTGAGCTACTGGAGCAACAAGAAAGCTACAGCACTTTCTAGTGCTGTGGCACCTGTTTTCCCCCTTTTATAAATTACTGAGAACCATGTCCATGGTGTGCATTCAGGTAAGCTGATACAGTGTGGTGATATCTCATGGCAGACAAGATGAAATCCTAGGACCAAGTCATGCAGGGGTTTATACTTAGTAGGATCCATGTGTGTTTTAGGACCATGTTCAGGACAAATGTAATCTCTCAGGTGCCAGGACAGAACTTGGTCTCCTCAGAGAGTTCAGACAATTAACAAACAAACCTCAGGCTGCCTCCATTTCCCCACTGAGAATGTTTTCCCATCCTGTGTTAATGGAGATCCCCGTCCATGATAGGTGGATCCTTCTGTATCCTTCTGCCCATAGAGGTGACCTATCCAGAATGAAGGTGTCTCAGCAGCTCCTGAATGCTTGGGGTAAACAGGCTGGCTTTGAGACACTCTCCACTCTTTGTCCAATGTTTCCTGCTGTTTTTAAGCAAAAAGAAATTTTGGGTTGACATGACTGAGCAGTTTAAGAGAGTACAAGGGTCTCTGGACTGTAATGTACCTTCACAAAGTGAGAGACGGATCACTTTGCTGGCTCCAGCACACTTCCAGTGGGCACCTGGGAGGTAAAGCTGTGTGTGACCCCAGGGCAAGAGAAAGCTCCTTTTTTTTAGGGGTCTGCCCCAGGGCTGCTCCATACAAAAAGTAAACAAAACGGGTGTGATGAACATTGTCCCTCAGTCAAGAGCTTGTTTGGTGCCTAGATGAAGCAGACCCAAGACTGGCTTAAACCTGTTACCCATCAGTAGGTCCGTTGTGTCACGAGGACCCTGCATGGACACAACAGCAGTGCCAAATGGGATGAGTCAGAATATCTTTTAGATGCCCCTGAAAGCAGCTGGAATCACAGTAATGCTATCATTGGTGTGGCAGTGGAGAGGGAAAACCAGCCTTAATGCAGGAATGTGAAACAGAAAAGCAATGTTCAGTCTGGCAGTTGTGTTCAGGGTTAACAGGACACCACTGAATCCTTACCACAGGCTTTCTCCCATGCCAGGATAGTAATTTCCAAGGAAGCATCTCCCCCAAGGCTGAGAAAGTATTTCTACAGTTTCTGCTTCAAAGTCCCAGATGGTCCCCCACATCTGGTCTTGGGGGAACCAGAGAGTCCCAGGGCGGCCCTGCAAAATTCCTCTGGCTGTTGTTTCTGCATTAAAAAAAGGTTTTCTGCAAAGCTCATGTGCACAGTGCTGAGAGATAAGAGCCAGACTCCATCACCCTCACACAGTACCTCTGCCCCTGTGGTCAATGTGCTCTGCATGCACACACACCTCTGCCACCCACCTGCACCACAGGCTGATGGGGGAAAAAAACAGGCAACACTGAGACTTCCTGCAGACTCTGGGGGTGACACAGGATGCCTGGTCCCATGGCTGCAAAAATGTCTCCCCCATCCCTTTCCAATCTGTCCCTCAGTGCCTTTCCTTCCTGCCCAGCTGAGCCAGAGGAAGCCACAGGGGACAGGTGCTGGAGGCAGCCTGAGCAGGTGGCAGCACAGACACCTCTCCACACCCTCCTGCCACACAAGGGGCTGTGTGCTGTTGGAGGGACATCTTGTTTGCCTTGCTAAGCTTCAGTCCTGCTTGATTTTTTTCACTCCCAGTGCTGTGCACAAGCTCTTTGCTGGAGGTGCTGGTGACGTGAGACTCTCCTACAGAACCTGGCTCACCACAGGCTGCCTGTTTTTTGGCAGGGGAAGTTTACTTCCCTCTTTGATGACTGCTGAGCTAAAAAACACCCAGCCCTACAGGCAAAATGAAAAATCCAAATAAATAAAAATCTGTTTTTCTCTACTTGGCCTCTGGGATTTTGTGTCAGCACAAACCATCTTCGTGGCTCTCCTGGCACAAGGGATCTTCAGGCTGGCAGCCCCTGCCCAGATTGAGAAGGCTGTACTTTTTCCTGAGGCTACCAGCCTGCCCACGTGCCCAAAGGAACTCTGCTGCAGTTAGTCTGTCCTTTCACCACAGTCACCTCCAGCCTCAGGCTCTGCCTGCTTGTTGGCTTTTTCTTACTTTTAATCAAAGTTGTGATTTCAGGCAGGTGTGGACACACTCACAGCTTGGGTCTCCTGGGCCAGCAGCCACTGCTCTACTATCACCCACAGGCACCTCCTTGAAATCCAGTTTGCAATAAATTTGGCTTCTGCTGTAGCTCCTCTGGGGTTTGGATTTTGCCACTAACATGCCTCCCTGTGCAATGCACAGCTGTACATGTGTTTTCAAGCACTACCATGTAGGTGAGACCCAGCAAGGAGCTGACCCCACTCACTGTCCCCATGTCCATGGCAAGCCTCAGACACGCTGTGTACACACTATACCAGGTTTTGTGAGGGTGTAAACAAAACTCAAACCCAAAGCACCAGTTCCTAGGAGTACCTCTGTGTCACTGAGGATCTCCCACACAGCTGTGAGTGCTCTAAGTTGTCAACCTGCTCAAAGGTTTTCAGCAGTGCCAGCTTCATCCCCCATGTGATCATCACCCAAGTCTATGGGTGGCACTTGCACCCAAGGAAGAAGGCAAGGAAAAGCACTGGGAAAATGTCTTTTATTGCAAAAGGAGTGAAATGAAGTCCCTCTCAACCCTCAAGCCATGCTGCTTGGGTTGGCCACTGCTAGTGATGCCCAATGGCATAAGGCAGCTATGGTTTGTGTGTTAACAATGGAAAGCAAAGGAAAAACATTATTTGGGGCAAAGGGGGTGATGTGGGCCAAGGCAGGCTCCTAAATGAGAGTCTCACATGATCCCTTCCTGGCCCTCCCATAGCCACAAACATCTACTCCATCCATGTCCTTGCTGTCAATGCCATCTGGAAAGGGGAACCATGGGGATGGTTGGGACAGTGAGAAGGACCTTCTGAAGAGCTCAAGGGAAGCTGAGAACAGGGTCCTCTTGCTCATCCCCTACAAACAGTCTTGAAGTGTGTGTCCTCTGAGAGCAGATGGACTAGCAAATCCCCAGAATCAGTATTGATAAATCTTTTTTGGGGTGAATATCCATAGAAATAAGGCCACGACCCTAGAGGTGTGTATGGTCCCCACTCCTGGGGGCTGACACAAACATTGGGGTTCACCAGGACATGCCTTTTCATGGCCAGCCCTAAGGCACAGCTAGTCGCTTTGTGTCAGGACCTAGGGAAGGACAATCCCCAGTCCAGTGGGATTGTCTACCACCACAGCAAATGCAAGAGTGATGTTACTGACAGTTTTTCCTTTCAAAACATACACAAAAGCTGCAGGCTGTAAGCTTTAAATAAAACATCCAGCCCTATCAGCTCTGCCCTGATTTCAGTAAAGACTAGGGTAAGAAAAGCCCCAAATCTCCCTGAACCAGCAGCCCCACCAATCTGGTACAGATGCACATAGTTAAACTTATTTTTGTTTTCCAAAATTTTATCTCAATCAAGGTGATTCATGTTACAGTTCATACCAATTAGCAATTAGAAAAGTGGTTAAAAACAGACCCACCAGCATTACAGTCTGATAGCATGTACAAACACAAGCATCCAGAAAACCTGATTCACAACAGTGCAAGCTTCAAAATTCAATCACATAAGCATCATGTGTGAAAAGGCTGAATCCAACTCCCAAACCTTGTTTGGGGCTTTTTCTTGGCTGAGACAAGCTAAACCCAGCTTTGGCCAGTGACCCATGGTGTAAATCAGAGAAATATCCCTAGCAGCAGTTCCCAAGGTATCTGTGCAGAGCTTCTGCAAGGTCTGAGAGATCCTCAAGTCCTGCATTACTACAATATAGTGTTAGAAATAGTGGTTTTGGCAAAAAGTTAGATGAAAAGGCCATCTAGAAGCCTGTGAGACAGATTAAGGCAGCACAGCTGAGTCTATCCCCCGCATCAGCTCATAGTCCTCTCAGCAGCTTTACCTTTCTCCTTGCTGGACCACAGAACACCCATGTCCACTTGTGCCCTAATTACACGATTTAGAAAAATAAGGGTATTCTATAATCTTACCCATTCATTGATGTAGTTAAATAGAAGGAAATTATAACCTTGTTAATAAAATCCTTTCTTTTTCAGGTGAAGGGAAAGAAGACCACGTGTCTAATGGAGAATTTCCTCCATGACCTTCCTGACAGTGCCTGAAACTACTGCAAGGAGATTGAAGGCACTCATCTGGCTGCTCCCATCATTTCAATAGTAGAAGGATACTAACAGGGATGTTGTGTTTCTCTTCACACAGCCTCATTTCCTCGTGAGTGATGCATATGGTGAGTGCCACAGAACCAGGGGAAGAGAAGACAGTATCTCATGGTCATGCCAGGAACCTTCCCATGAAGTCCTGTGCCAAGGAGCCCAATTCTGCACTGGCAGCTGAGCTGTGCAACAACATCTCCTCCTAATTGATGCCTTAAGTTTAGGTTTCATATTTTCCAGATTTTGTTTAAGTTTTAGCTTTCACATTTTCCAGATTCTGTACTGCATTAGTATATAACTTTGAAATTCACATAGTGTTAGCAAGCTCTCATCACAGTTTAGTTAGACAAAACAGCCTAAGAACCAAGGACACTATTGCAGCTTCAGGTCCAAAAAGTATAAACAGCAAAGTGAGGAGAGCAAACTGGGAGGATGGGACTGCATAACCTGAAGCTATAATTGGACAATTAATCCCAATATGTAAATGGACTAAAGCTTATAAAAGTGTGAAAACTTGTGACCCATCATCCATCTTGGGTGGAGCCATGGCCAGGCCCTTGTACTGGCCAAAGGGTACCCTTTGAAAGCCTTTCTAATAAATAACTGTTCCTTTAATACTGTCTAGTCTCTGTTCTAAGTAGCCTCTTAAGGTATCATAATGATGCCCATGATGAGGGATGACAGGTATTTAATGAGCAAAGATTGAAAGGGAAGAGCTAGAGCCCCTCCAAGCATGGTCTTCATGCACTTCTAGGGCTGCAGAAGCTCCCTCCACACTTGGCCTGACTCATCTTCTCACCTTCAACATCACCCTGCAAGCAAGGGCCAAATCCTGCCAGTGCCCTGATGAGTGACACTGAGATCCCAGGAATAATTCCTTGCCAGAGGACATCTGCAACTTGTAATATCACCATTATCTGCACCAGTGGCAGAGAAGAAATTGAGTCCTTCAGAATTAAAAACCTGAGAAACTAACAGGCTTCAGGAAACACTTTGCTCCAGCTGGGCAGGGACTTGTAAGGCTCCCCTACATCTCATTTTGAGATTAAATTATACAGGGCAGATTCAGATCTTAAGGGAGTCCGTCAAACCAGACTTCCTTACTTCCTAACTAAAAACGCACTTAAGATTTTGCCCCTAACATGAAAATTTCTCCTCCTGCAACCCATCACAACCCTCAAGTTTAATGCATCTCCTTTTCTGCCTCCTGAAAAACTCTGTGGTTGGAGATGGGCTTTGAGAAAGATCCTCTCTGGTACCCAACCCTACCCAAAACATACACCATCTCCCTGCCTGGCCAACTTGTGCCGGATCCATGCCGAGCCCAGACACAATCCCAGGAGAAGCCCCACAGATGCTGAGCTGTCCTGGGCTGGCTGTAGCCTGGGCAAGGTGCCCAACCCTTCCCAGCCATCACAATTCAATTCTGCAGAAGTTCATTAAAAATTCAGGGGTTGACACATGTTCCCAACTGCAATAGAGCTGGGAATTCTTGCCCTTGGGAAGACTTCAATCCTGTTGGCCCTGCCTCAGGTCTCTGTAAATGTATTTTCCCGTACAAAATCAAATGGGAAATCTCTGTAAATGTATTTTCCCGTACAAAATCAAATGGGAAATCTGCCAAAGAGGCAGCTGCTGGGGATTTGGGGTGCAGGATCACAGCAATTCTACCTCCACAGCACCAACACTACCTGAGAAAGCTCCCTGGGACTCTCCCAGGGAGAGAGGAGGGCTGACTCAGGAAAACCTTCAACAAAATCATCACCTCTAACAATGACCTGAGATGGGTATTAGCTTAACTTTGCATTAGATGAGAACATTTCTGTGGGTGCAGTGAGAACAGCCACTGGCACAGACCCATCAGTTGGTAGAGCTGGTGTCTTCCACCCACAGGCAAGCCGGCTATTGGCAAAAGGCACTGTCAATCCATGACACGTGCCGCTCGCGGGAACCGGCTGTTCCCAGGCATGTGCTGCACGGAGTGTCTGAGGACAGCTTTGCTCCAGGCAGCCCTTCTGCCAGCAGCAAACCTCATCTGTCCTTAAAAACCAAAAAGGATGGTATCAGCAGGATAATCATTTAACCAGGTGGGGTCGAAAGTGCTTTAAAAAATGGGACATGATAGTACAGGCAGTGCTGCTCTAGGAAAGGCAATGATGCCCCAGGCAAAACACACAGGCAAGAGCCTTGCAGAGGAAGTCAAATGGGTGAGCAGGGGGGATGCAGCTGTCCCAGCAGGAAATAAGCAACCCATTCAGTTAAAATACATGGACACCAGTTGAGTGACCTGGCCTGCCTGGCACAGAGAAAAGCAGGAGCATGGGGCAACTGTTAGTCCAGTTCCATGCCAGGCAAAAGGGGAAAAAATAGGTATGTGTGAATATATATATATATATATGTATATATATATAACTCTATTTTGCTTTTATGCTCTTAAAAATATCCATTTGAATACATTTGCCATATTAAAAAACTTACAGCAGGCTGTGCTGTAGCAATCCTCACACAGCACACACCCTCATACCCAGTGCCAGGTGCTCCCACGAGACTAGGAATGCTCCATAATGGCACTAAGCAACTTCCAACTCTTGAAATCTTCTTAAAAGGTAGTGGGTTTACCACAGACAGACTGACAACTCCTTTCTGACCTACACAGATAAATTGCTGACTACTGTAATCCAATCAGAGCCTACCACCAGACCCAAATTAAAAAAAACCAAGATCAATTCCCAAATAAAAAAAAAATTATCCCCAAGAACATTGAAGTCTATTTAGTTCCCTTCCTCCACCCCAGTCTCAAATGAAATGTGCAATTATAGTTCTTATTTCTTAGAATAAGAATGGTTAAGGCATGGTTATTCCAAAAGTGATTAAGAAGCCTGTTAGGAAACCCAGAGGAAATAGGCAACTTCATCCAGGTCAACAGGGTAGTCGGTGAGCAGCACTGGGGTCTTCTCAAACAGCTCTCCCTTGTAGCTGCGCCACTTGCCCGCTGGCAGGTAGACATCCCGCTCCTGCTTGCCCATCTCCAGCACAGGAGCCACCATGAGGGTGTCCCCAATGAGGAACTGGGAGTCGATCCGGTGAGTGGCTTCGTCGCGGGGCGAGATCCACCAGATGGGACGGATGATGGGGTCGCCCGTGTCGGTGACCTCCCCTGCCAGCTCCAGCAGCAGCGGGGCCACCAGGGACTCGTGGAGCTGCGTGAACTTCTGCGCGATCTCCACCACCTCCTTGTCGTAGAGCCAGGGCGGGATGGAGAACTGCATGGAGGGCATGAAGGCTGACAGCTCCAGCCAGCGCACGTACAGCTCCCGGTTGGGGATCTCCACCGCCCCCTCTGTCTTGTTGGGGAGGAAGTTTCCTCCAATCATATCTGGCAGTACAAATGGATACCCCAGCATGCTGATGGTGAGGACAGTAGGGATGAGGGACTTGAGGCCAAGCTCGTAGCCCCAGACAGAGTCGCGGTCAATGATGCGGAAGAAGCAGGAGATGTTCTGTGACTGGTAGCCCACCCGCACCTCGGCCAGCTCGTAGAAGGGGATGGCCATCTCCGTGTAGCGCCGGGACCAGATGCTGGGGTCCGACAGCGGGCGGAAGGTGCTGAACTGCTTGGGCAGGTAGCTGGTCTCACCCGCGTCAAACTTGAAGGATGAGATGCCATACTTGTGCCGGAGCTGGCGCAGGTGGCTCTGGAACCAGTCACGGGCTGCTGGGTTGGTGAAATCCAGGATGGCCCCGATGCCGTTCCACCACTCCACCATGGCCGGCAGCCGCCCCGACGGCTCCTTGATGAACAGCTGACGCTCAATCCCCACACCAAAATTGGAGGAATTGTAGTTTATGAAAGGGTGAGTCCACAGAGTGACCTTAAACCCATCTTCCCTCAGCTTTGCAAACATCTCTGTTACATTGGGGAACTTGACAGGGTCGAAGTCAAAGTCCCCATAGGCTTGGGTGTACATGTCATCAATCTCAATGTGGCTGCAGTTAAAATGGTATTTCTTGATCTTTTCAGCAAACCGCAAGAGTTTATCTTGGTCGATATCATTCTTGTAGAGGGCCCAGGTGGACCATATGGGGTATCGGAAGGCGTTCTCAGCAGGGATCTTGGAGGGCTTGTTGAAGTACCTGCGCACCATGTACTTGTGGATGGAGGTGATGTCGGAGCCCACGCAGACACGGTAGCTGAGCTCGGGGAAGGGCTGCTGGCCTGGTGGGGGCTTGTAGGGTGAGTCCTTGTAGCGGGCCTGGAAGAAGAGGGCACGCTCGGTGGCGTTGAAGCCCAAGTGGAAGGGCACGGAGTCGTTGATCTTGATGGCCGCCGCCTTGGAGGAGAGCCAGTAGCGCTCCAGGATGCCACCAAAGCTGTCGCGGAAGGAGTAGACGTCGCTGGTCACGTAGGGCACGGGCTCCTGGTAGCCGGCCAGGCGGATGGGCCAGTGCTGGATGCTCATCTCTGAGCCCCCGTACCAGTGGGCGTCCTCCCAGAACATGGTGTGCTCCACGGCCGGGCCGGCCGCCAGCTCCTCCCAGCGCACGCGGTAGCACATCACCGTGTCCTTGGGCTTCACCGTCTGGATGAAGAAGTTGAGCGGCCCCTGGCTCGAGCGCGAGCAGCTCAGGATCTCGCCCTCCTTGGAGCATGACTCCAGGTCCAGGCTGCCCGAGCGGAAGGCCAGCCGGAACACCACCTCCCCGTGCTGGTTGCGGATGATGAAGCCGTCCGCCCGCAGGTCCATCAGCTCCGTCTTGAGCCGCTCTGCCTTCCTCAGGGACACCGTGTAGTAGCACCAGGCCACCACAGCAGCAATGAACAGGATGAGGCCCAGCAAGATGGTGCCCAACATCGGCCGCAGCTCCTTGGAGGGCTTCTCTGGTGTTACATTTTCAGTCAAGTGCCCTTCTTTGGCATCCTCCTTTAAGCTTCCATGTTTTCCTGAGCGATAAGTAATCTGAGTGTCCATTATCCCTTTGCAGCCTCAACACCTGGTTAGCAACTTTTCTGCTGAATTCTTTTACTCCAGCTGGTGAAGAGAAAATCCAAGTTGCTACATGTCCTTTGTCACAATGTCCTTTTCAAAGCTTGGCTTCTCACACCTGCAATGGTTTTTCATAAAACAGGGAGTTATAAATACCAAAAAAAACCAAATAAATTCTGCTGAGAGCCACTGTTCCTCTGCTGTGTCTGCAGCCCAGCCTCTCTGCCCTCTACCTCTTGCTTATTTCTCTCTGCAGTGACAGCCTGCTCACTGGCAGCTGTGTTGAGCTTTTTTGGAGCATGTCTGTGCCAGGATTCCTATGACTGTCTCTTGGCTGCAGCCTCACTCTGTCCCAGAGAACAAGGATGAAGGGATGAAAGTTATCCTAGAGCCTGGAGGAGAATGGGGCCAGGGGAAAGGGCTGGTGCCTGAGCATGCAAGCTGGACATTACAGGCTGATCTGTGTTTCCATTAATTATGAGCCCTGCTGGATTTCCTCTCCTGCCCACAACCTCCCTGAATTAAACACAGGCAGAGAAATGCTGTGCTGAAGTCTCCAGCCTCCACCGGCTGCTCTCCACCACACTCCCAGGGATGTGAGCTGCTGAAAGATGTTTTATCTCCCTGCACTTTGCTCCTTCCCTGAAATGCATCGGGATGTGGGGGTGTGGGGATGTGTTTCTCTTTCCCTTCAACTGCCTTCCCTGCTACCTATTCCAAAGCCATCACCCCAGCACAGCCTCTGGCCTTGCAGGGGAAGAAGGGAATCTTCCACTACATTTGTGTCTCTGTTTTTTAATTATCATTCAGTTCTCCTAATTTATTGCAACTCAGTACCTCCTGGGCTTATGCCAGGCAGGATGTGCAGTGTAGCTGGAAGATATTTTGGTACAGAGTATGAGGATAGGTGTATTAAATTGAAGTTGTTGCAAGAGCAGGACTACATCAAAACCTTGTTTTTCTGTGAAATGCACAGAAGGTAATGTGTTCCAGCTGCATCAAGCATCACTATGCCAGCTAATGCAGCACAGCTGAGTATCTACTGCCAACAAAAACACAGGCAGGAGAAACTGAGGCTAGTGGCTCAAGGCAATGCATTCTGTGCGACCGGGTTCGTGGCTCCCATGGCCCCTTTCTGGGGTCTGTGTAATCTGACAGGATGAAAATTTGCAGGAACAGCCTATATGGAGAGAGGGAAAAGGAGCCAGTTTGCTCATCTGATCTGTGCCCAGCAATAGATGGCTGGGTGTATTTACCCATGTCACTATGACATCGGTATCTAAATATACAGAGATGATAAGCCACCCAGGGAGCCATTAAAAATGCCAGAGGTCACCACATTTTGGATCGATCACAGCAGATCTCAAAACACCCATGTTAACTGCCTGGTTAGTTTTTTAAGTGCATTCTTGGGATGAGTGAGGCTTAGCTGAGAAAAAGAGCTGGAGTGGATAAAAATGTTCTCAGACAGGCCCTGGCCAGGGGAGGAGGGTAAGAAAAGGAAGGTTATTGCTGCCCCAAAGAGATGGTGATCCAGGACATGGGTGGTTTTGGGGAGCAGGTTGGATTACATGTGCTCAGGGCACTCTGCCAGCCCCGAAGTGCTCAGACCTGGCAGCCTCCCAGTGCTGGCCTGGCTCCTGACACGGCTTTGCAGCTCCAGCCCAGGTGGTTTCCAGTGAAACCCTCATGTTTTTGCAAAACAACATTTTCACTTTGAAGGTGTTATTGTGTGCTGGTCAGTCTGCTGACTTCGGAGCTTTCTTCCTCGTCTTCCTTCCTCCTTTCACGATCCCAGCCAGCCTGGAGACAGGCGCTTCTCTATCCTTTAAGACAAGTTGCACCATTTTCCAGAGTGAATAAAAAAAGGAATGGAAAGAGGATATTTTCTTATCTTTTTTTTTGTCTGTCTTTTTTTCCTTTTTCTTTTTTCTTTTTTCTTTTTTCTTTTTTTCTTTCTTCTTTCTTCTTTCTTCTTTCTTCTTTCTTCTTTCTT